>CP125978.1:348003041-348157690 GCA_030063025.1 Avena longiglumis | reverse complement strand
GATCCAATGCAGGTTTTGTGAGGCTCAGCCGAGCTAAGAACCTTCGTGTCTGCTTATATTTTGACCATAGTTTGAAACCGGCATAAAAAAATAAAAAAATGTCCGATCAATGCAAATCCTTCGTGTGGCATATTATTTTGTGACATAGTTTCAAGGAAAAATACCAAACTTGGTATATTGCAAGTGTCTCAAAAAATCTTCTCGGAAATGACCTATCATGTGAGGTTTCATGGCTTTCAGCCAAACGATCAATGTTATGGCCAGAATCATGGCATAGTTTGTGATAATGTGCCCATATTGTGCACCCATGTGTATCATGAGATGGATAACAATGTTCCAGGAGGAAGTTTTCCTTTTCGTCGCATGGAAAATCCATTTTCTATTTTCCGAACGCAAAAAACGGACCGTTTTGTGAAGCAACCACCAAATAAAAGTTTCGAAATTCTACCACCATATTTTTCAAAAATAGTATACCACCTTACATGGATAATGACCCAACCGGGAGAGCTCAAACCTTTTCTTCCACCCCTGGTGAAAAAGACAAAAACGGTCTTATTAGTGCAAATCCTTCGTGTGGTGTCTTATTGTGTGATATAGTTGTGAGAAAAAATACCAAACTTGGTATTTTGCAATTGTCTCAAAACCCTTCTCGAAATGACCTAATATGTTCGAGGTTTCATGGCTGGGACAATCGACCAATGATATGGATAGAATCGCGCATAGTTTGTGATAATGTGTCCATATTGTGCATCCATATGTATCGGGAAGGCAAATAATGTTGTAGGAGGAAGTTTTCGTCGATAAAAACTCATTTTCATTTTCCGAGCACAAAAATGGGCCGCTTTTTGAAGCAACCACCAAATGAAAGTTTCCAAATGCTACCATCCCATATTTCAAAAATAATAGGCCAACTTACATGGACAAATTTCTCAAATGGGTATCTCAAACTTTCCGTACAATCGAAAAAGACAAATTCCCGTCAATCAGAGGAAGTGGGTCCGATTTGAACTACAGTACATGATCCGATGCCCATTATTTTTGAAAAATGATTTTTAAACTCACCATATGCTATTTTATCGATATCCAATGTAAGTTTAGCGAGACTCAACCCATAAATGAGAATTATCACTCCTTAGTTTCAAACTCATATTTTGAATTATGATATTGTCCCTACTATGGACTATTGTGAAATTCGTAAATCTATTATTTTTAAATAACAAAATTATTCATATTTAACACCCTAAGACGATCTACTGAATTTTATAGAAATTTAGAGACAAAAAACAATTATTTTGGACTTCCTATGAAAAAGCTACAAAAAAATTAAGAAAACAGAAAAAAAAACTATTATAACTGGACCAACCTAATCTACAGTGTGTGGTCAAAGTTGGCCCAGATAACAATGTAGCCCACCTCCCTTCCCACCACAGCCCACCTCCTTCCCCCTACAGCGCATCTATTGAATAGTTATAATCCCTCTTATGTACTAGTTTGACACAAAGTAATAAGTGGTTTAGTGATAGTGGGTGGTCGCTGTCAGGGAGGTTGGGAGTTCGACCCTGGGCGCTTCTTTTGTTGATTATTTATGTGATAAGGCCCACAACGCCAAGTTAAAAAAGAATATAGCGATTTGGACCCAAGGCCCATGCCACCCTATCTTGATTTTACCGTAAAGGCCTAGCCCATTCGATCTAGACTAGATAGGTTTATGTTTATAAATATGCAACGCGTAATAAACACAAAGAAAATGGGTGTTGGGATGGTTAGGTTGTTGTATTTGTTTGACATGAGGTCCCTGGTTTGACCTCGTTTCCATCTTTTGCGCCATTTATCATGAATTTGTGAAAAATGTTATGTTAATATAGAATAACCGGACAATTAGATCAAGAATAATAGTGTGACCGGTGGTTCCTAGGTTTGATCAAGAGTGAGCGCTCGTGGGGTCTTGGGTTCGATCCCTTCTCCACTTCTTTTGCTATATTTATTTTAGTTTGGTTGGTCTATTTGACACGTAGACGACGATATTGGCACGTGGACATGCCACGTAAGCATATTTGCCGATGTGGCCAATCAATTAAATCAATTTATTTTATTATATACAATATGAAGATTTAAATTGGTCGAATCGATCACAAATAATGATCTAATATGTACTGCCTAGATTATGACGATTTCATCCAATGAAAACATCGTAATTCTACAGATTTTGACCTTCCAAATAGCTTCACGACCATCTTGTGTGAAATCGTCATAAATCTATGACATTTTTATTTCCCATCACGAGAAGGTCACAAGTTAACACATTTCTTGTAGTGAGATTGGACCGGGGTCCATAGTTCATTAGAGGTGTTCTCCTTAAGATAAACAACATAACATGCTTGGTAAAACAATTTCAGCAGGGCAATTGACAGGACAGAGCAAGGCATAACAATGCAATACTAGACATTCATGATCCTATGATATTTGATTGGGAATTACAATAATATACATAGACTGCCATCCAACTGCATCTATGACTAGTAATCCACCTTCGGGTTATCATCCAAACCCCCTCTAGTATTAAGTTGCAAGCAATAGATAACTGCTTTAAGCAATGTATGTAAGGTAAACAATCCACTTGTTCCATTAACAAGAGATCGTTGTTTTCTCCTAGTAGCAACAAGACAACTACAACCTTAGAGATTCATGTCACTTCTCCGCATTAAATAGAGGCACTAACCCACTATCGAGCATAAATACTCCCTCTTGAGTCACTAGCATCTACTTGGCCAAGACAACTACTAGAAACAAAGAGCATGCAAGATCTAAAACAACATAGACATGATAGAATCAATAAGATAGAATCATTAACCAACCTGATATAGTCATCTCAATATCCATCGGATCCCCGCAAACACAACATGCATGATTACAAATAGATGATCTTGATCATGAATGGAGCTCACAAAATCTAAACATGGTAGCACAAAGGGGGAGAAACAACCATCTATCTACTACATGGACCCGTATTCCAAGGTGGAACTACTCACACATCATAATGAGGTCATGGTGATGAAGAAGGCCTTCGAGATGATCTCTCCCCTCTGGCAGGGTGCCGGGAAGAGCTTAAAATCCCACCCGATCTAGGGACGATGGTGGCGGCGGCTATGAACTGTTTCGTGGAAGATTGATTGGGTACTTAGGGTTTAGGTATCGGGAGCTTCTTATAGGCGAAGAGGGAGGCCGAGGGGGTGCCAGAGGCGGCTGCACCCCCTAGGCGTGGGCCAGGCCTAGCTGCTCGGCCAGGGGGTGTGGCCCCTCGAGGCCCTCCTTCATCTTGTCTTTTGGCTCCGTATTCCCCACGGTAAAATATTGACTTTGGCTTTTGTCCCGTGCAATTCCGAGAATATTGATTTTCTGCCTTATATGGAACCAAAAACAGAAGAAAATAGGCAACTAGCACTATGGCATCTTGTTAATAGGTTCGTCCCAGAAAACATATAAAAATACCTCAAAGTGTAAACAAAGCAAAGTAGATACTAAACAAGCACGGAACATCAAAAAATTATAGATACGCTTTATGATGTATCATTGCTAAGGTTCGATTAAACCTATCTCTTCTAGGAAAAGGATATTATAGTCGATCCGTGAATCCGGATCAAAGGTATCAATCACCTCTAATCAACGGTATATATTTTCCTCTTCGTTCTTTATATTGCAAGGGCCGAGGATTTTTATTGCCCATTCTATTCATAGTCATCTTCTTCCTCCCTTGCGCCGCTCAAAGCTTTTAAGGCCCGTTCTTATGAATCACCATCATTTTGTCCCCGAGAGCCATGATGGGTAGATCAAGGGAGTTTCATCCACCGCCGACGCCACATCAAGAGGAAGAAAGCTCACTGGGTGGCATCCAAGTGTACCACCCGGGACCACATTCCAGTGGGCCAAAATGTTCAGGCGAGCCCATGGATGCGAGGGTTAAGCTGGGCTGCCACTTGGCCAAACAGGGACCGTGGGTTGTTTTATGAAGTTCCTAGGTACCTTTTTGCAAAGAACGCAGGGCGGCAGCTGGAGCTGACATGTGGGGTTTTGGGAACGTAGGGTTCAGCTGAAAGAAAAGATGGGGGCCTAAATGCAAACCGACATAGACGATAACTGACAAACTAAATAATATGCGCGAGATCTGCGAGCTGCCCCAATCTTTAGAGGATCATGGCGACAGAACGGTAGGGAAAACCGCGAGAGCGTGAACACAAAAGATGTAGAGGAACATACGGGCTATGATTTTGGTGTTTGCGGTCTCCATGAAGGAGGACTGAGCGTGAAGCGAGCTAGACAGCAAAACCACAGCAGAAAACGGTAGAGGTACTGTTCTTCTTCCAGTCACGTTCATCCGTCAGCAAAATAGCTCGAGCAGCGACGTTAGAGAACACACCTGCACGGTTGGTATGGGGCTACAGGAAGCATGGTGCAAGGCCAGCGACACGGAGAAACGAGGCCAGGCCAGGCGTGCTAGCGGGAGGCAGTGATGACCCATAAGTATAGGGGGTGTATCATAGTACTTTTTATAAATAGGAGTGTCGATCCCAATGAGGAGCAGAAGGTGTTTACTAGTGGTATAGAGCAGGAACTATCTGTAAATACTTAGCAAACGGATTTTTAGTGGTTTTCTGATAAGGCAACAAAACAAAGAGCAAGTGATAAAGACAACGAACAAACGCAGCAAGTGTCCCAATCCTTTCTTAGCAAAGGACAAGCCGTGGAAATACTTATAAGGACCAATCGCTCGAGGACGCATGGGAATTCGTCAAGTGCTTTCGGTTCATATAGCTGAGTAATCCTCTTTGGTGTTGTAAGTGTTGTGTGGTCAACTGTGCTAATGTAAATCGACCTTACTTGGACTAATACATACTTGGATTAAATCCTCGCAAGCATTCGCAACCACAGGAAAGTAATTAAGATATAAACCTAACCACATCCTTAAACTCGAGATCCCACGCCCTTGTGCAAAGGTGTCCTAATGGGGTTCAAGTTTCACAATCCAAAGAACCCCACAATTAGTAGCCAAATACACAATACATTCCCTAGGCCCATAAATGGTGAAGTATCATGTAGTTGACATTCACATGACACCACTAGAAGAATAACACAACAACTTAAATACCAAACCATTGAATAATAACTCAACACAAATCCACTACTAACAACAAGACTTCTCCCATGTCCTCAAGAACTAAACGAATCACTCATTTAGAGATCATATGGATCAATATCAAAGATGATATGGTGATGTATAACAATATGAATATAAACAATAATCCAATGGTTCCACTCACAAGCATAAACTACAATAGTAATTAACACCGGAAAGTTTCTAAGAACTAAAGCAATATCCAACACAATTGTTACGCAGGACGGAGTGGTGATGATGGTGTCAGGAGATGATGGTGTTGATGATGATTATGATGATCCCGATGAATCCTAGCTTGATGACGGTGTTGATGACGATCTCCCATCTCCTGGAAGGAGTTTTCCCGAGAATCTGTCACGGAGAGATATTTCTCTCTCGTGTTTTCCTACCGCAGAGATGGCGAAAATCTATCCGTGGTCGCCCTTGGTGTTAGGGTTCTGAGGGAAGATATAGGTGAGAGGCTAAGTCGGAGGCCGGTAGGTGGCCAGCCGACCTAGGCGCGGGCAAGGTCCGCCTGCGTGCCTAGGGGTGTCGCCCTCGTGGCCCTTCTTCGCCTCCCCTTCCGCTTCCTCTTTCTTCCGAAAAATATAATTTTCCCATATTTTACGGGTATTTTTCTGATCTTTATAAATTGCATCAAAACACCTCTTTTCCATCGTAATCCAGACCAAGCTCATCCTCCAAGAATCACCCAACATGCAAAAACAAAGGAAACGACATCAAGAATACCTCATAATAAGACATATATCAATGAATAGAGGCAAATTACTTATATAGAATGGTGATGCAAATTAGACGATCAACTCCCCCTGTTAGACCTTCGCTTGTCCCCAAGCTTAAAATCGAGCTCAAGACATGTCCATAGGTTTATGGAGTGAAGTGTCGATAAAAGAATATGGTCAAGAAGCATCACACTTACCATTACACAACTCATAGAAGAAAGCAACTCACCATTATATAACTTAGCTTGCAACAAGTACAGGAGTCACAACAGATGCATAAAGATAAATCATAATTGAATTGGCATACTCTTGTTGTTGGTCGAGAACATCCGCAAACACTTTCACAAAAAATTTTTTTGTAGAAGTTTTCAAAACAGGAGCACTCTTTTCTCAAAAAGGTTTTTCAAAGAAGTCTTTCAAAGTAATATTCAATAGATAAGAGTCTTGTGCAAACAAGGAAGATAAAGAACATGATTGAATAAATCACCATATGAATGCTTGCAACACAACAACTCTAATGCTTGCCGGAGATAGAGAGGAAGTAGGTTTACCGACCAACTTAGAAAATAGGAGAAAGGTCCCTTCATAGAGGGTAGTGGATTGCAAGTCATAAATAGCTTCCAAAATATTATGGTACTTACTAGCTTTGAGCCCTCATTGCCCCTATCATAGGCATCTTGATATGATTAAGGTTAAAGTGCACAAAGATGGAGTATATGCTTGATTTAAATATAAGTTGGCAATCTCATGTCCCTTGAATATGACGGCCACCTCATGCTACTCAACTTTAGTTACGGTAAGTTCTGTCATTGTAAGTACATGCGTATCATAGAGGACCGCCAACGGGTACCCTTGCACATAGTATAGGAGCTATCCCATAACCAAAATGACAAGGCAAGACAATGAGCATCTAAGCGATCTTTTATTTACTATGTGCATAGCTTTTATTGAGGATGCTTCATAGATAGCTCACTATGGTGATGTTGCAAGTTTCCACCATGATTAGGCATGGCTTAGGCTAGCGGCCGAGGCGTTTCTCTAACACAAAATACAGACTCCATGGACTTACAAGTTCCCTCTTTATTTCACACCGTTGACATCCATAGACAAAAGAGCACGATATTAACTAGGTACAAGGTACAGGTGCAATGTTGAAAGCGTTCCCCGTGACAGGATGGTTCTGCTAATTCCAACGTATAGATGCAAGCATATACAACTTCGATGACACAATGGTTCAAGTCTATTAGGGGCAAGAAAATAAGGTGTGCCATCAAGTTCGTGAGAGCTTTACTGACTAGTTTTCGCATAAACAAATACTTTTTAATTCGAAAGATAGATGAAGCTTGAGAATTTGCTTGGAATAGAAAAATCTACTAGGTAGATATGGTGGACACAAGTGGCAAAGGTTTTGGTTCAAAAGGATTGGAAACATGAGAAATATTCCTTCTCAAAATAGATTTTGTCTAGCAAGGCTGGGTAGCAAGCAAGAGAGTTGAAAGAAACAAGGAAACCGACAAGTGATAAAGCCAAACATACATCTTTGAAGGCACAAAAGATCTTAAATAAAGAATACTAAACTTATGAGCCAACAAGAAAGAAAATAAATGATACAAAATACCTGTAAGATTTTTTCTTTTCTTTCAAACCTCAAAAGTATTTCACCGTAACTCGCTTGCCAAAACCAATTTAGATCCACTTGATGATCCCAAAGTGTTGCCAATACTGATCAACAAGATCCATCATATAATAGAGATTGCAAACTAAAATAAGATGTGCAAAAAGTAAAATATGAAACTTCTCATTAATATTCCATAAGGCACTCACACCAAGGGATACATAGATAATCAACTAAAGGAGAGATACTTACACATGAAAACCAAACTATAAGATAACTTCTCTATGAAAGATATGAACCCACTAAAAAGGTAAAAGATAATGGTTAGATGATACCAAGATTCCCGAGCTTGGAACAAGCCAAGGGGATGCCAAACCCGATGACGAATTACTCCTTCAAGGTGGTGGTGTTCTCTTGTTTAGGATCATAAAACCTCTAGCATCTCATGAAGCCTGTCATTCTCCTCTTGAAGCATATCCACCTTTATCCTCAAAGCACGGTATTTATCACAAAACTCATCGGTGGTTCAGGATTCCACGCCTCAGCAGGATCTCAAGTCCGAACTGAGGCTATGATCCCTCCATGTTACGAGAAAAGCACGCCCAAAGGTTAATTTCTCCTACAAAAGTATGTTTCCTTGCCCTTGACCGGGCGGTTCCTCCAACTTTACTTCCTCCATGACTTCTTGCCTTTGTCGCATGGAGACCATGGTGCTCTAAACTTGAGAAGATTTCTGATAGAAATAGATCGAAACGAAAACATGATCATGAACATGATGCATGAACCTCGCGGGGTTATATATTATGAAGTTTCAAAGCATAAGGAAGGTTTTGATATGAAAACGAGGCAGAGTCGAAGCTCGGGGGAGGCACACCCCCTCCAGGAGCGGGGCAGCTAGGGCCTGTGCCTGGGGTAGGTTTGGCCACCCCGGCCTCCGGTTCCTCCTCTGTTATGTCTCAGAACTTCCTTATGTATTAAAACATCAAAAATATAAAATATTGCATTGGGGTCTAACTAACCTTCCTTTTTCACCACTTTTACCTATTCAAACACGAACTCGCAAACTCTTTTCTCCTTCTCCTGAATTTCCTTTCCTACAAGGTCTCACACAAAACTCAATGGTAGCATTAGTGTAAGAAAAAAATTAACCTTTAGGTGCACACTTCAACTGAAATCCATCAAACAAAGGCTTCTATAAGAGGCAAATGCAAATGATAACAAAAATCTGTCAAACAGACCAGCAGGCAAATATTGATTTTTTCGAAAACCTTCTGTTACTCAAATCAAAAAGTGCAGAACTAATGAAAGTTGGGTAACAACTTGGAGAACAAGCTCAGAAAAATACAGTTTCATACGACGTACTGAGCTCCCTCATGAATTTTTACAATGCAGCACTAAAATCGGTCCCAGGACTACCACTTTTCACAACTCCTCTACTTCACAAAAGTAGTTGAACTTGAGACAAAAACCAAAACAAAAAGGATAAGGAGAGGTTATTAGAGAGCTAATAACTTCCAAGATTTGACAAAACTCTTTGGTTATCTCCCAACAAGTACTTTTCTTTATTGCATTTAAGTTAGGATTGAAAGTTTCAAAAATGCTCACATAGGATATATATATATATATATATATATATATATATATATATATATATATATATATATATCTGAGTGAAAGAGAGCATCAAGGAGAAAATAACCAACACATTTGAGTCTAACCCACTTCCAATGCATGGGGGTATCATGAGAAAATGAATTGTTGAAGAAAAAAGCCACTAGAATAGGAAGACAAAACAGATGCAACTTCAAAGCTTTCAACGAAACGGGAAACCTAACATTATTGAGAAGCATAGAACCATGTTTTCCTCTCTCATAATAACTTTCAGTAGCACTTTGAATAAAGTTGAAAATATAATTGTCACCGCAACAACTTTATTATCAGAATGGGCATACTTACAGTCGCCAAAAAGAGGTCCAAGGTCATAAACTGGATCAATAGAAGCAAGTTGTTCCATCCTGAAATCTTTATTAGGCAAGTTGTTTTCACAAGAAGCTTTAGCAAATTTGGAAAAGTTAAACTCATAAGAATCTCCATCAAACTTGGTTAAAAATTTCTCCTTCTTACAATCTATAATAGCTCCACAACTTTTCAAGAAAGGTCTACCAAAAATGATAGGACAAGTTTTGCTAGCTGCAGAATTAAGCACTAGAAAATCAGCAGGATATTTAATCTTACCACAAAGAACCTCCACATCTCTTAAAATACCAATGGGGCAAATTGTTTCCTTATTTGCAAGGTGAATGACCACATCAATGTCCTCAAGCTCACAAGGACCAATTTCATGCATAATTTCCATGTAAAGATCATAAGGAATAGCACTAGAACTAGCACAAATATCACATAAACCATAGTAGCAATGATCACCAATTCTAACAAAAAGCATAGGGACACTAGATTTTCTAGCTTTTTTAGGATGAGAACAATATTAGCAGCATCTTCATAGAAGATACTATGCTCATCCTCTATGTTTCTAGTAACAAGATCTTTCACAATAGCTCATCGGGCTCAATATTAATAAGCTCATCGGCTCTACATTTTGTTTGCGCTTTTGCAACCACATTAGCTATAATAGAATTTTCCTTTACCTTAGTGGGAAAAGGATTTTCTCAACATAAGGTTCAGGCAAAATAGGATCAACAATACAAACCTCTATGCTAGCAGGAACATGAGTAATAATGTCTTTATAAGGAGCGTGGTACTTGTCCCACTCTTTCTTGGGAATTTTAGTATAAGAGGCAAAAGCATTAAAACATTTTGCAAGAACTTGAGGATCAAGACCAAACTCATTACTAATATTACGGAACTCAGTTCCCATAAAAGATTTAATGCATTCATAATCATAGTTTATACCTGACTGTCTTCCTTTGTCATTCTCCCATGCTTCAGTGTTCTCTTGAATATGGTCTAGGAGATCCCATTTATATTCTTCCTTCATATATGTGAATGTCCATAACAAGAATCATCTAGTAAATATTTATCATGAAGAGAAAGCCTTTTATAAAAGTTATTAATAATAATATTGTTAGGGAGTTCATGAATAGGACATTTAAGCATTAGTAACTTCAGGCCTCCAAGCTTGAGCTGTACTCTCCATCACGAGGCCAAAAGTTATATATTTGATTTTTATCCTTATGAATCTCATCGGAGGATAGAATTTGGAGTAAAAGAGAGGTACTATTTCCTCCCATTCCATGGATTGTGCATTCTTCAAAGATCTTATACCATTCATCAGCTCTTTCTTTCAATGATATAGAGAGTAACTTCTTCTTCACCTATTCAGTTGTGATACCTGCACACTTAAACAACCCGCATAATTCATGGATAAAAAGCAAGTGATCACTAGGATGGACAGTTCCATCTCCTAAATAATAATTATCCATAACACGATCAACAATACTTGTAGGTATCTTAAAAGTATCTATCTCAACAGGTGGTGGTTCATCTACTACCCCAATAGTGCCAGTAGTTTTCCAAAACATAAAACCAAGTGGGTTATCCATATTGTAAACAAAGTAACAAATATAAATAAAAAACAATACTCACAGTAGAAGTTTCCTTTACCAGTTCCACTCTTCAATAGCGCTTCACTCCCCGGCAACAGCGCCAGAAAATAGTCTTGATGACCCACAAGTATAGGGGGTGTATCGTAGTA
This sequence comes from Avena longiglumis, assembly GCA_030063025.1. Classification (NCBI taxonomy): domain Eukaryota; kingdom Viridiplantae; phylum Streptophyta; class Magnoliopsida; order Poales; family Poaceae; genus Avena; species Avena longiglumis. The sequence goes on along the minus strand of CP125978.1, from coordinate 348,146,471 downwards.
CTTTTGATAAATAGGAGTGTCGATCCCAACGAGGAGAAGAAGGTGTTGACTAGTGGTATGGAGCAGGAACTCTCTGTAAATACTTAGCAAACAGATTTTTAGTGGTTTTCTGATAAGGCAACAAAACAAAGAGCAAGTAATAAAGACAACGAACAAATGTAGCAAGTGGCCCAATCCTTTCTTAGAAAAGGACAAGCCGGTGGAAATACTTATAAGGACCAAGCGTTCTCGAGGACACATGGGAATTCTGTCAAGTGCTTTCGCTTCATATAGCTGGGTACTCTTATTTGGTGTTGTAAGTGTTGTGTGGGTGAACCTGTGCTAATGTACCGACCTTACTTGGACTAATACATACTTGTGATTAAACCCCCTGCAAGCATCCGCAACTACAGGAAAGTAATTAAGATATAAACCTAACCACAGCCTTAAACTCAGAGATACTATGCTCCCTTGTGCAAAGGTGTCCTAACGGGGGTTCAGGTTTCTTACATTCCAGCAACCCCACAATTAGTAGCCAAATACATAATGCATTCTCCTAGGCCCATAAATGAAGTATCATGTATTCGACGCTCACATGACACCACAAGAACAAAAGCACCACAACATAAACACAAAACCACTTAATAATAACTCAACACAAATCCACTACTAACAACAAGACTTCTCCCATGTCCTCAAGAACTAAACGAACTACTCATGAGACATCATATGGATCAATATCAAAGACGATATGGTGATGGATAACAATCTAAACATAAACAATAATCCAATGGTTCCACTCACAAGCATCAACTACAATAGTAATTAACACCAGGAAAGTTTCCCCTAAGAACTAAAGCAATATCCAACACAATTGTTACAGCGGGTCGGAGTGGTGATGATGGTGCTGGTGGAGATGATGGTGTGGATGATGATGATGACCCCAAAAAGCCTAGCTTGATGACGATGTTGATGTCGATGATCTCCCCTCTCCGGAAGGAGTTTCCTCGGCAGAAATCTGTCTGCCGGAGAGATCTTTCTCTCTCGGTATTTGCTGCCCCACAGAGGCGGCGGAAATCTATCTGTGGTTGCTCCCTTAGTGTTAGGGTTCCATAAGGAAGATATAGGCAGGAGGGCAGAGTTGGAGGCCAGGCAGGTGGGCCACACCTGCCCTAGGCGCGGGGCAACGTGGGCCGGTGCCTAGGGGGTAGGCCCCCTGTGGCCCTTCTTTGCCTCCCCTTTTGGCTTCCTCTGTCTTCTGGAAAAATATAGTCTTCCAATATTTTTCTGGTATTTTTCCCATCTTCGCGAAATTGCATCAAAACACCTCTTTTTCCATCAGAATCTAGACTCCGGCTGTTCATCCTCCAAGAATCTTCCAACATGCAAAAACAGTGGAAAAGACATAAGTAATACCTCATAATAAGACATATATCAATGAATAGAGGCAAATTATGATATAGAATGGTGATGCAAATTGGATATTTCAGGCAGCGAGGGGCACTACTCTGTTGCTAATATTATGGGGTGGTAAAGAGAAGTGGCGCCCGGCAACCGTTCGATGAAAAGAACATGAAGCACAGGAAGAAAAACAAGACATGACCTTTTCTAGGAGGTCTGAGGGCTCACCGTGGTGCTGTTGGTGTTGTTGGAATGGCGAGGGGCAACGACGATCGGCGACGCAGTAATCCACGCTAGGGTTTTGGTCGGAGTTTCTGTCCGGCTCACCCAAGGCTTGTCCTACCCAGCCGTGTACAAGCGTGATCCCAAGAGGTTACCGGGTCTTCTCCGACAACCACGAAAATGCTCCTCCTCTCACTACTAGGAACAGTGTTAGTGGCGCACTGAATGCCCATCCGTGGCGACTAGTAGCGCCACGCCGCGCCACGGCTCAGCCGTGGCGCACCGCCTAGCGCCACGCCAGTGCAGAGATAGGCGAGCGCACCTCCCAGTGCCATAGAAGTTTGGCATGGTGCGCCACTCGGGATCTGTGGCGACTACCTAGTGCGCCACTAAACTTCCATGGTGCGCTTAGGTGTAAGGCGCCACATAAGGTGACCATGTGCCACAGATGTATTTTTGTTTTTTTAATTTCCAGCGATTATATGCACAGATTATATACAATATTACAGCATATATACACACATATACAAGATATACAATTATATATATAAATACTCAATATGAAAAACAAGATTGAAACAAATACATATAGATAAGTCTCATACATGAATACATAGTCTAAGTTACATTGTTTTGATCATGTTACAAAGTAGTAGTTGGTGACATGCTAATACATGTGTCGATCGAACAAGTTAGAGCTCGAAGGTCGCCTAGACATATAAACTAACTAGCTAGACACAAACGCGGATAAATAACCAAAGAAGATAAGCATGATCACCGCTGACGTAAGGTGTAGGTCTTCATCCGCTTCCTTGTCCTAACTCCCGCTAGATAGCTGTATCTAGCTTCCGCCTCCGCCATAGTGTTGTACCCTTTGTAGCTATTGTCATTAAACGGTGCACCTGCCTCCGCAGTCTTCCCAATCATCGAGACTCGAACCCGTCCCTTGTACACGACGTACTCACGCCATCTATAAGTTGACAATAATAATAACCGACTATTGAAAAAACATATATAATTAAAGTCGCATATGAAGATACACTTATAGAAAGTACTCCTAAATCAAAAAGACCAAACTCGTAAAGCATGCCTCATATATAACTAGGTTGTTCGACAGAATATGCTGATGGAACTGTCGCCAAGTAGGATGCATAACACTGGACTGTGCATAGCACAAGGCGAACAATCCCATCGCAAAGACATTCACATATAGTGTGCCACATTTCAATCATCGGCATTATTCTCGAAAAAGACCAAAGTAAGTCAAAATCATGCCTCATATATATACATAGGTCATTGGACAGGAATATGCTACGACGGAATCAGACGCCAAGTAGGATGCACAACACCGGACTTGTGCATAGCACACATGCAATCCCATCGTAGCACATTCATATATAGTGTGCTACGACATTTCAATCATCGGCATTATTCTAAAAAGACCAAAGTAGCTCGAAAAGAATGCCTCATATATAACTAGCTAGGTCGTTGGACAGAATATGTTATGATTTTAATGCTTAGCCAAGTAGGATGCACAATTCCTGGACTTGTGCATATCACAAGGCTAACTATCCCGTCATAGCATATTCACATATATATTGTGCCACGACATTTCAATCATCGGCATATTCTCGAAAAAGACAAAAATAACTCGAAAAGAATGCCTCATATATATACATAGGTTGTTGGACACAAGAATATGCTACGATGGAACTGTGAGCCAAGTAGGATGCACAAGACCTGGACTTGTGGATATCACAAGGCTCACAGTCCCATCGTAGCACATTCACATATATAGTGTGACACGACATTTCAATCATCGGCATTATTCTCGAAAAAAGAGTAAGGAAAAAAAGAAGGACCAAATTGAGCAAAGGACCAAAGAGTAAGCAAAAAAACCAAGCATTGATTGATATATAATAATAAGCAAAATAAGTTCACTTGTCGTCCACACACACACAAAGGTCATTTATAGTTTGTAACTACAACTAGGCCAACATCAAGCCTTCTGGCTCGGCTTAGGGAACGGGAGGACGCCCTGTCTCGTCATGAACTTCCTATAGTCACCCTGCATCTCTAGGCGATCTTCTATGTCACGTTATTCGGATATTTCCTCGTAGAAGATCCTCAAGTCATGACATCACGAAGATGATTGCCCCAAATCGCGCTGGATGCGATACATATCTTGTCTAATATCCGAATCATTGATCTTGGCCTTTGCTTCGCCCACTGCTTGAGATGATCCGCAGCAGAATTCTCACTGGTCATAGGAACGCCTCATGTGATGGAGTGCGAGTAGGCTTCCTTCATCTGTTTTCCTACCGCTTCACGCAGGGAACTCCGTACGTGGTTGAAGACGTGCGCCGAACTTGACCTTCTTACGCACGGCTGGTGCCTTCACGAGGCAAAGCCGTGAGAGCATCATCCGTAACTTCCTTGATCATTTCGTAGTTTTTCTTCTTTTCTAGACTCCCAGTCGAAATACGTGGCGTGGGAATGCTTCGCCATAAGGAGATGAGCGCAAAGGTTCATATCTCTAAAAAATTCAAATGGAATGTGTTGGAAAAGAATGATGATGATCTAATAAAGCCAATCGACGGTGGCGAGTGAATAACGACTTACTCGGGAAAGTAAGGCACGAGAATGTATTCCTTTGTCTTGTTCGCCACGAGGATTCTTTTTAGGTACGAGTCCACGACACGTTGCTCATGGGAACCCAAGCAGTCACGCATGTAGTAGGGGTCCACTATAGCGATGCCCGTGTGTTCTCTCTAATGATCTGCATGGCCAGCCGAGAGAAAAGAGACGGACCATGGTATAGTGCCGGTATAGGTGGAACATATTGAAGATGTCCTCGAACCGCAGGAAGAACAGATCCGCAAAGGTCGACGAAGCCCAAGCCTGGTGGCACCTTAACCACGTAATACCGGGTGCGAGGGATCTTTCTCCGATAGAAGGCTCTCTTCATCGCCAAGACGTCATGCACACTCGCAGTTCCGAATCGCGAAGCCTCGCAAATTCTTAGGTAGCATGGGCTCACCCGCCACATGAATCCTCCACATAATACCCTCGGGTCTTGGTGGCCCGTCAAACCTGATCGGATTCGCATTGTTGACGCCACCGGCTGGCTCGAGCTGCTAGATTTTCTTTTCCCGCCTTTTTCCTTTTGAGAGCGGGCAGGCACTGCAACCGAGCACCGCCTCCCTATGTAGTGTGTCGGGCTTAGAATAAAGGGCCGGTTGGTTGTATCACCGGCTCAGAAGGCGCAAGCCGGAGGCGTCTCGAGAACCAAGACGCTTGGTGATAGTGGCTTTCTATGGGGCCACCAGCTAGGTCTTCTTCGCCAAACCGAGTCAAGAAGTGATCATTCTCTTCGCTGCCTCGGCCGGATCTCGCGCCATGTGCATATCATCAACATGATCATCCGACCCACCGCGTGGAGGTGATGAGGGCTGTAGCCTTGCCACCGCTTGTCGCCGCACGACAGCGGTGGTTGCGTGGCGTGATGGCCCCGCCGTCCCCAAACGGATCATGCTCTTTGGCCATAGCAAGAACAAGACGAAGCAACTTCGAGGACAAACGGCTCTTCTTCATCCGCCTCGGGGTTGAATGGAGGTTCTGTGTCGCCGCACTTAGCACCACTAATTTTAACCCCGCGCACACTATCGCATCGGCTTTGAGTGGAACATGCTGCAAGGGTTGAACGATGGTACCCTTTGGCAACATCCTCACCGTTGTTCACGTAGCATAAGAGAGTGCAAGGAACATCCGTCTGCAGAAACATGTACGGCATCAGAGCGAGATGCCACAAGAGTAATATATAGATGGCATGAAAGGCGGTAATTAAAGCAATTTGTTTACCGTGATGGCGCCGAGATCGGCTAATGTTGACGCACCGCATACGGCGACGGGCGCAAGAGACGGAAGGATGCTTGATGGCGCGGTCGGCCGCCGGTATTCTCCCTACAGACGGGTGCTTGAGCTCCGGTGCCGCCGCTGACGTGGCGGGGGGCACCAACATGTACTCCGGCGCCACGGTGATGGCAGGGAGTCACCAACACTTGCGGGCGCCAAAGAAGTGGGCGGAGTCACGAACACGTAGTTTGCCCGATTCGCCGGGCCGCGTTGTTCGAGTGGTCACGACCATGCTTGGAATCGCACGGCCCTACTCGACCACCCGCACTCCAGCCTCTATTGACTCCACCAAGGTAGGCAGGAAGGACGTAAGGGTGATTGCCAGGTTGTCTTGGACGATCTGCGGATCCGCGCCACTTGTGCCTTAAGTTCTTGAACCTCTGGTTTTCCTCCTCTCCTTCCCGTCGGCTCCACATGCGTCTCGGTGGACCAAAATGATCCACCCAATTTACCCCGAGGTCGGCCAGACGGCCACCGACGACGGCTTCTTCAGAATCCTCTATTTTCTTGGCCCGTTCATCGCCTGTTAAAAGGGTTATCCCACCGGTGGCCGCCGTCGACCGGGATGAGGAACCCCGATCCATGACTAGCAACAATTTCCTCCTCCCGAAGAAGTAATGTGAATCATTTAGATCATCGATTAGATTGTAATCGAGTTGATCCGCGTAATTAGATTATACTTACCACAATTTCGAATTCCTTCACCGCAGATCCGCGTGAGTTGTTTGGTTTTTGGGTCCACATGGTAACGCCTCGATGAAGTTTCAACCTGCCCGGTTCGAATTTAGCAAAGGGTTTTCTATCCCTTGAATATATACTCTTCGCCCTCCTTATTCCATTTGGCCTCCGCGTTCTCAGATCCACCAGATCCGAGATGGTGATGACCTATATTCATCGCCGCAACACCTTTCCCGATTACATCGCCGTGGCTCTTTCGGATTCACACCTCTCCTTGAACTCCCGCAACTGATCTTCTCGAGACTTTTGCCTTCTTTATAGATCTTCTTCTTTATCCGGGTTCTCCAGCTGGCCAGGGTGGTGCTCATCTTTGTGAGGGCGGATTTATTTACTTCGTTCCCATGATAATTTGTGTTCGACACTTAGCGGGAACTTGTATCTGCGTGCAGCTTCAAGAGGAGTGTGCGCAAGTGGCCATTATCTTTATGCCGAGATTCTCGTGTTGATCGAGATGGTTGTCCGGTGATCGCCGCCACTTGCCCACCGCACTTTTGACGACAAGGGCGGGCTCCAAAGGAACCCCCGATGGGCTCACTTCGGTAATTTCCTCCCGACTGCCGTTCGGGCGCCAGGTCCTTCGCTTCTTCTTCTTCTTAGGAGGTTGCTACCACTCGTGCCCTCGCCGCCATCGGTTTCATCGTCCGCCGTTCCTTCGCATCTTCCTCCGCTGCCTTCCATCTCATCATCCTCGCTCTCGAAGGATGGTATTCTTCATCGCCTCCTAGACGCCGGGCCGCCTCGAATGTCAATTGTTTATTCGAGGTCTGAGTTCTTCCCTGATGCGCTTAGAACATCTAGCCTCGCTGTCACACATCTTTGCACTAATAAAAACAAATAATTGGTTAAATGCACGGAAAAATCCGCATGACCTTTGCTAATTTTCTTAAACTAGAGTGCCCGATTTCGCCAAAACGGAAGTTAATCAACATTCCAACAAAATCGACTCGTTTCATACATTTCCGTATATATATGGCCAGCATAGCTAGCACAATAAATGGCCATTATATCCAAAGACAACCAGCATAAATGGCCCAAGATAGCCAAGACAATCGCAACCAGCACACAATAAATCTGTTTCATGCAAAAATGGAGCACAACTAGAATAAATGGCCAACACACAAATAGTACATCAAGCATAAATGGTAACCACAAGAATGATCACTGAACAATCTATTAACAATCCAGATTTGTGAAGCCTAGAGCAGCACCTTAAACAAGCAAGTAATACTTGCAAGTACAGATTAAATTAGTGATCACTGAACAACCCGCTGCTATCCATGATACCTCTATTATGATTCCAGATTCATGAAGGTGAGAGTAGGGGCCCAAAACAAACAATACTTCCAAGTACATAATATTAGCCGAAAATATTTTACATCTGTCACTTACTCAACAACTATCTCAAGTTATGAGATAGGGGCAATACTAAACCTAGATATTCCAAGCTAGGCTAAGGAAAAATGGGACTGTTACAGTATCTCAGGGCTTCTAAACCATATGCTTTTAGTCTTGAGCACTAAGAGGCTTCTAAACCATATGCTTCTAAACCGATGATCATGAACTCTTGAGCACTAAGAGGCCCAAGACCATCACATGTTTTTAGTCCTTCCATATACTGAATCAACCCTATAGATTCTGAATGCTGAATTGATGCCACCCTATGAGTGGTTGATATATAGCTGAATGTATGGATTTATAGGGTGGACATATAGTATATATGCAAACTGCAAGCACAACAGTACTAAATCCACACACTATATGTTCAGAAGAGCAAGCAGTGTAACAGAGATTAAAAGAGGTGGCATCAATTCAGCATTGCATTGTGTTTTGCTAAGCATTTGCATTGTGCATGGACTAAATGACCAAATTACTCGCAAAAAATGACCAAATTGGCACATCAACGGTCCATTTGGTTTCTCTGTCTTACACATACAAAAATGACCAAATTGGCAAAATCATCTAGTTCCAGGAATAAATAGTATAACATCTATAAAAATCATCTGTCTATCATTAATCCATCTTATGAAAGTCACCATAAGCCAAATACATTAGTCGCTTTCCTAAAAAATTCATTTAGGATCCAATTTTTTTCTCTCTAAGATCATTGCAGCAAATATTTCAGTTTATCGCTAACCTAATAAAACTTGCATAAAAACAGAATTATTTCGTGTCTTTTCGCTAATCGAATCTTGTTTATCGCTAACTGAATCTTGAATCTTGTTTATGCTAATGTAATTATTTCCAATTCTAGTTTATCGCTAATGAATCTTGAAGAGAGAGGGAGAGAGAGAGGGAGGGAGAGATGGGAGAGAGAGGGAGAGAGAGGAACAAATGGTTCTTGTGCCTTGGTAATTTAACTGAACATGACTCGAACAAATGGTTCCATGATGTGCTCTTGGTAATTTAATCGAACATGACTGCATACCATCGGTAAATGGATTTACAGATCCATCGAGAATGCACTAATTAAAAGTCACCTGAATTTTGTCATCGACAAAGGAAAACAACCACCTAAATATCAAATTCCTCCGAACAAGAACTAAGCAAAACCTTTGCCGTGCTTGCCACAGACCATCCGAACAAGAACTCCTCGAACCCTAACCTCTAATCCTCCTAACCCTAACCTAATCCTTCAACCCTAACCTCGAGCAAAGGCCAAGCAGGCTCTAAGATGGAATGGATGCAGAGAGAGGCGATAGAGGGAGAGAGGGGAGGGGAGAGGCTCCCCTCTAAGATGAGGACGACGGCGGGCTCCTCCACCGCCTCCTCCTCCTCGAGCAGCAGCGGCCTCCTCCTCCTCGAGCGACGGGTGCGCGGGATCCTCCTCCTCGAGCGCACGGCCTCCTCCTCGAGTGCACGAGCAAGGTGGCATCCTCCTCCTCCTCCTAGCGTGGCTGGGATGCGGCGGCGGTGGCGTCGTCAGAGATGCGGCAGTGGCGTCGAGAGTGCGTGTGAGGACGATGGGGATGGGATATGCGGCTAAGGACGATGGAGTTGTTGACTGCTAGTCATACTCACTTAGGCGTAGTGCACCCTGGGCAAGTGCGCTATGGTTTATCTGTAGCGCACTTGCCCAGGGTGCGCTACGCCTAAGTGAGTACGACTACTTAGATAAGAGGGCTGCCACCCCCTTTGCTAACACTAGCACTGCCTTACCCCACTGGTTCCGCCCACTGGTCTATTCTAAACCATTAGCACCTGTGTTCGAATCCTGGTGCCCACATTTTTCATTTTTATTTTAAAAATACTTTTAAATGTTCCAAAAAATGCCCAAAAGTGGTGATATATGCTAAAATTTTTTTGTTTTGTTTTTAAAATACTTTTATATATTCCAAAAATGCCCAAAAGTGATAATATATGTCATAATAGTGGTACAAATTAAATATGCTTCAAATATGTCATAATAATTTGTCCATGAATATTACAATCTTTTTCGACCACGCTTTACAATATTTTTGAGCTAGCGTTTTACAATATTTTTCCCTTCTTTCGGTTGAATAATTTAGCCCCGACTTTAATGTTTCTTCTTCGAACGGGCTATCTTTTTGGGTAGGGTTGTCCTTTTCTTCTTGTGATGTATGTTGCCGCATCGTAGTCGCCGTCATCTTCAATCTTTGGGTCGCCAGATTGGTCGAAGTCTTGCTCGCTGACTCCATCCATTCCGATGATGTTTCTTTTCCTCTCCTCACGACAACACGGCTAGGCTTTGTCGGTCGGTAATGAAAAATCATTGGTCCACTTTGCAGCCGCACCATGGTTCATTTTTCGGCCACGCTTGCACCGGCCTTGGATTTGGCTGCTTCGCATAACCATGGTTGTGAAATACCGGTCTTCTCTTCGATGCTCTTTGCCCATCCGACACGGAACATCGCCACCTTTTCTCCACAGAGTCGAGCTCCCGGATCTCCTCGATTCTTAGAGAATCTTTCCTTCACGTTGTCATCGGTAGAATTCGACGCTACGCTCGAGTTCGATAATCACACTTGTCCTTTTCCTCCGTAGAATGTGTAGCCGCTGATATCATATCACCGATAGGTCACCAGGTTTTCCATCGGTCCCTGCGACAAGGTGAATATGATCTTTTCCGTGTCAGAAGCATGCGAGCGCGGGGGATTATCAAGGAGCGTCTGCATAAACCAACGCGTGAAATATGAGTTGTGCTCTTTGATTATTTCTCCCTGCGTCCTCTGTATGCCCGGCCATCGTACTTCTTCTCGATTAACCTTTTGTGCTTACCCAAGGATCGACCAGTTCTAAATGTCAGAAGCGCGACGAGGTTTGCTCGATCAAAGTCTGCGTCAAAATCGAAGTCTGCATGCAAGATGCGACCCTCTCGGTGACCAGATCCGTCGAGCTTGCCAAGGTGTCTGTTGATGGGAAGACCGGCTGTGGTTCTCGATGTTCAGATAATTCGTGCGAAAGAGATGCACTCTTCGCCGTAAAGCCCTTGGCTATGCTTCCATCCGACGGGACCATAGAACGATCCTTTGATGTGTCCGCTCATCCTTTCGAACGCCATCATGCCGCGGAGGAACATCGGCCCGAGTTGTCGATGTCCTCCACGACATGGACCAGCAGATGCACCATAATGTCAAGAATGCGGGTGGAAGTAGACCTCAAGATCACATAGTATCACCACGATCTCCTCCTGTAGCCTTCGAGTTGATTGAAGCCAATCGACTTCCTAGAGATGACGTGAAAAACTTGCATAGGCCAAATAACGCTTCACGGACGTGTTCGCCCATTATCCCTCTTAGTGCGACCAAGTACTGCGTCATTAGCACGGCACACCGTGAGACTTCATGCCATCGAACCTCTGCTTCGCCTCGCCTAGGTATCTCGCTAATCTTGCCTGCGTAGTCAGAAGGAAATTTGACTCCTAGAAGGCACTTGAAAAACTGTTGATCTCATCCCGGCTTAGAGTGAAGCAAGAAGGAGGGCGTAATATTCGCTCTTCTTGAACTTTTACCCTTCCGACGACCTTGTGTCGCCTCCGACTCATGATCATCGCCATCTTCCCGATCATCGAGAAAAGTGCCCTTCGTGAAGCTCCTCCGGATACCCAAGCATATCAGGTTGTGCCTTGCTTTCGGACCATCTTTCGTCCTATCGGCATGTTGATTATGGTGGCGACCAGACTCGCACACGTTTTTGTGATATGCATGATGTCGAGGCTATGAGGCGCGGAGAAACTTCCAAGATGGCAACTCCCAAAATGACCTTGTTTTCCATACCTTCATCACCGCTTGTCTTGTTGCTGCCACTTTCGCTTCTTTCCGTGCCTAGGACAATCTTTCCAGCTTTTCAGCAACTCTTCCACTTCTTCACCGCTCCCACGCCCGGGATTCCTCGGTATCCGATTTGCCATCGAACAGGTCTCCGCTTTTCTCCATGGATCATTCTTGCCGAGCCACCTCCGGTGCGCCATGAACACGGTTTTCGATGACCGGATCTTTATCTAGTTGGAGATAGCTTGTGTTATCCATGCACCTAACGCATGTGCGTAATCCTTGGATAACCTGCCCGAGATATACCCGCAACTGGATAGTCTTGCACCGTAGTGATCAAGGCGGCCTCATAGTGAAATAATCTTGTGCGACGGGCCGTAAGTATTGGCTCCATTCCCATAACGTGGCTAGCTCCTCTTTCAACAGCCCGAGATACAGATTGATGTCGATACCAGGTTGTTTCCGCCCTTGAATTAGCATACTCATTTGTATGTACTTCTTCTTCATGCACAACCATGGAGGGAGGTTGTACATCCATACAAACACGGGCCAAGTGTCAGGCGTATGCTTCCGGATACCGAACGGATTGAGTCCATCGGTGTCGCACCAAGCCCGATGTTCCTCGAATCTCCACCGACTCGGGAACTCGAGGTCCAATGCTTTCCACCGCTAGCATCGAAGGGTGCGCCAGCTCATCCTTTTCGGGTCATCATCATCTCCGGCTTCTTCCTTTCCGCATGCCATCGCATGAGCTTCATTTCCTTAGGGTCCGCAAATAGCGCTGCAGACGAGGAGTGATAGGAAAGTACCATACCACTTTTCGAGGTGCTTTCTTCCCTTTCTTGTATCGACTCACGCACATCGGACATGTGGTTTTCTCCGCGTCCTCGCCCGATAAATGATGCAATCGTTGATGCATACGTGATATCTAACGCGGTAGATCGAGAGGATGACGATTTTCTTGGCATCCTCGATACTAGTTGGACATGTGTTCCTCCGGGAGACGATCGTGCGTAATGCCATCATATCATCGAAGCTTGCGTCGCCAATTTGTGCTTTGCCTTCATCTCCATAGCCTTGAGCGTTACATTCAACCGGTATCATCGGCCTGCATCCTTCATACAATGGAGTAACCGCGTCTTTCTCAAGTTGCGCAAGCTTTCTCTAGCGGCAGCCGGCATTACTAAATGCTTGAGAAGCAGCTCTTGCACATAAGGGTCCCGCACCACCGACGTTGTTCCATCGCCGCTCCTCCGCATCTAGATCATCATCATCCCGTCGCTTCCGCACCTTCACCATCTCCAGGAGACTCTTCATCATCTCGCCTGCTCGCCGTGATGATGATCATCGCCATGTTGGCCACCTTCTTCACCGCTCCATCATCTACGCCATCGCTATCCAACGAGTGTATCCATCCATGAAACCATGGAGCAGTGCGCCGCAGATTCCGAACTGGGTCGATCACCCGCTTGAGTTTGCATCTTCGCACGGACATCTTATATCTGTCTTGTTATTTCGTATCATGTCGCCGTCGCACATTTAAAAATCTAGCCACAATGCCTTCGCCATTATGCGGACCATTTTTGCTCGCATCGATGTACACGGTACAATTTTGAAGTCTATTAGAACCACATAATGAATGCATGCATGCAATGGTCGATAGAAAATTTCGGCATGACCTATCCTAAAATTAGGACCTTTGCGAAATGCCAAAGTGTTGCCAAAATGGAAATGAATCAACATTTTCGCAAAACAAATGGCAACTTGTTCACATACAAACACAAGAGAGAGAGACCGATCCATACACACATGAACATATCATTATCCTCTCCATAGTACACATGCATGAGCATCATCGATACTCTCCATATACACACATATGACCATCGATCCTCTCCACATACACACATCATGAGCATCGATCATCTACATACATATGAGCACATCATCCATATACACATGAACACATCCTTACATGGACAACTTACCGAGATGAGAGACCGATAGCGAGAAAGATGGAAAGGAGAGGTGCGCGCGTCGAACGGAGAAGGATAGATGAGAGACCGGAGACCTCCTCTATTACTTATGTAACATCCAAAGCAAGTTTTACATGCTAAAAATGGTGAATGTGTGGAGAAATTGAGGTGGGAAGGAGAAGATCCCGACTAGATCTAAGGAGGAAGAAGAAGGGGAAAGTGAAGTGTGGGGTGGTGGATGTGCACACATGTGCACATAAAGTGCTGTCCTAAAGAAATCGACACATCTGTGGCGCACACGGACCTAGTGCGCCATGTGAGTACATCTGTGGCGCACTATTCCATGTGCGCCACAGATTTTACTCCCGTGGCACTAGGCCGAAAAGCCATGGTTTGTGGCCGCTTGAGCAGAGGGGGGGGCATGCGCTTAGGCGAGCGCACTGCCCACGCCGGCGCCACAGATGACCCTAACAGCCGTGGCGCACATGACTATAGTGCGCCATGATGTTTGGCATGTGGGCCAACAGGCCTGCCCACACATCTGTGGCGCACTATAGTCATGTGCGCCACAGTTGTTCTAGTTATTAGTAGGGCACTGCCCACAGGTGAGCCACGCCTGTTTTAGCCGTGGGGCACTTCAACCATGTGAGCCACGGATGTGCTGATTACCTATAGTCGTTTTCCTAGTAGTGTCTTCTTCAACACGCCCGGCATATGGAAACCAAAGGGGAGGTCTATGGTGATGGGAAGCTAGTGGAAGGTGGAGAGAAAAGGATGTCAAGAGGCCCAGATGGGATCTGAACAACATGGACGGTGGTGGTGAAGGTAGATAACAGCAGTGAGGGGACATCAACACATGGGAGGATGAGTGATGAGTGCAGCAGCACTTCGTTGGGATACCCCAAGCGGAAGGTATGATGTAGTACAACAGGCAAGTTTCCCTCAGAAAGAAACCGAGGTTATCGAACCAGTAGGAGGAAGGAAACATCCCAAAGGTGCTGCAAGCAACATGGAGACCTGCACAACACAAACTCAAGACTTTGCCCCAACTAACACTGAGGTTATCAATCTCACCGTTTTCTGTAACAAAGGATTAACTATATGGTGTGGAAGGTGATGATGGTTTGCAGCAAGTAAATAGTAACAGTGGAAGATGTATCAATGATAAAGATTGGACCGGGGTCCATAGTTCACTAGAGGTGCTCTCCTTAGATAAACAACATGGCACAAAGGGTAAACAAATTACACCAGGGCAATTGACAGGAATTGAACAAGGCATAACAATGCAATACTAGACAAAAAGATTGTATGAGATTCGATTGGGCAATACAAAAATATACATAGACTGTCATCCAACTACATCTATGACTAGAAGTCCACCTTCAGGTTATCATCCGAACCCCCTCCAGTATTAAGTTGCAAGCAACAGACAACGGCTTTAAGCAAGGTGTGTAAGGTAAACAATCCTCTTGTTCCATGAACAAGAGACCGTTGTTTTCTCCCAAGTGGCAACAACACATCTACAACCGAAGAGATTTCTGTCACTTTCCTTGGAAACTAGAGGCATGAACCCACTATCGAGCATAAATACCCCCTCTTGGAGTCACTGGCAACTACTTGGCCAAGATATCTACTAACAACGGAGCGCATGCAAGATCACAAACAGCACAAACATGATAGAATCAAATAGACAAAACCATTAATCGATCTGACATAGTAATATCAGTATCTATCGGATCCCTTCAAACACAACATGCATGATTACAAATAGATTAGATCTTGATCATGAACAGAGCTCACAATATCTATACATGAAAGCACAAGGAGGATATACAACCATCTAGATACTACATGCACCGGTAGTCCAAGGTGGAACTACTCACGCTTCATACCGGAGGCTAGCATGATGAAAGAGAAGGTCTCCGGGATGATCTCCCCTCTAGCAGGGTGCCGGGAAGAGCTTCAGATCCCCCTGATCTAGGGATGATGGTGACGCCGGCTATAGAGGGTTTCGTGGAGTTTTGATCAGGTGCCTAGGGTTTCTGCATCGGGGGCTTCCTATAGGCGAAGGGGCAAGCTAGAGGGCCACCAGGGAGGCTTCACCCTCCAGGCGCGGGGTGGGCCCACCCGCGCGGCCAGGGGTGTGGCCCTCTGGTGAGCCTTCTCTGTGTCGTCTTCTGGCTTCGTGTTGCCCACGGTAAAATATTGACTTTGGCTTTTATCCCGTCCAATTCCGAGAATATTGATTTTCTGCCTTTCTGGAACCAAAAACAGAAGAAAATAGGCAACTGGCACTGTGGCAACTTGTTAATAGGTTAGTTTCAGAAAACATATAAAAACACCTCAAAGTGTAGACAAAGCAAAGCAAAGGAAAGTAGATACTAAACAAGCATGGAACATCAAAAATTATAGATACGTTTTCAACGAATCAAGCATCCCCAAGCTTAACTCCTGCTCGTCCTCGAGTAGGTAATTGATAAAAAGAATAATTTTTGAGGTGACATGAACCATCAAAACCAAGATCAAACCATTTGCAAGCATTGAAAGCTGGGATCAAAGAACTCTAAACATGTGCATGAAAGATGGAGTTCTAACAATAATACAAAGTAACTATGCATGCAACATGAAAGGCTACAAAAAATATCATGAATAACATGCATTGAAAAACGTTTGTTTGTTTCACATATAGAAAACATGGCATAGTGTCATTCAGCTTGTCCCTCATAGAATAGCTAATAGATGCATAGGACACCTTCAAAGTTCATAAGAGTGACTAGATACAAATAGCACAAGAACAAGCAATATCACAATATGCATCAATCAGTAAGTTTTGGGACACTGAACATAAAACTAAGAATGGCAACTATGCTCTTAATGGTGCCTAATGGTAGAAGGTGGAGACTCAATATAATAGTGTAAGAAAGGTCCTTCATAAAGGTAAGCAGGGATTTCAAGTTTTAAAAAGGGCTTCCAAAAATTATGGTACTTGTTAGCTTTCAGCCCTCATTGCCCCTATCATAAGCATCTTGAAGTGATTAAGGTTAAAGTGAACAAACTATGGAGTATATTCTTGGAAAAGTATAAGTTGGCAATCTCATCTACCTTGAATACGAGGCCCACACGTCATGCTACTCAACTTTAGTCACCTGTAAGTTCTTGTCATAGTAAGTACATGCTTATCATAGAGAACCGCAAACGGGGTACCCCTTGCACATGGTACAGGAGCTATCCCATAACCAAAATAACAAGGAAAACAGACAATGAGCATCTCAGCGATCTTTTTATTTACTATGTGCATAGCTTTTTATTGAGGATGCTTCATAGATAGCTCATTATGCTGATGCTGCAAGTTTCCATCATGATTAGGCATGGATTAGGATAGCGGCTATAGAGGTCCCAACCTTGATAAGGTAGAGATCCCTGTGTTTACAATGCTAGTCCCTAGATCAATAGCGATCATCCACAGTTTAAGATGTAATATCAAGAAACAAAGGTCATAGTACAACTTTATAACTAGGAATAAAATAATTCATTACATATTACATAGCTCATTTGGCTATCTTATTACAATGCAGCATAAATAACTATAGCATGGAGTCCTTCATGTTCAAAGTGCCACAGGCAATCATGTTGGTTGTAGACTTGTAATCATATTCAACACACTTCACTAACATCAAACAAACCTGCAACATAATAAGTTACAGCCACAAGAGTAATACATTGGAATTGTATTGGCAAGTGATACTATAGTAGAATAGTGATATCTATCATCTATATGCATTTGGCTAAGTGGAGCTTAGGATTGCTTTGCTCAAAATAGATTTTCCTTATCATTTGAAAACACTAAGTTTTTGTTTGTCAAAAATCACCCAAGTCATCTACCAATAGAAATTGATGATCCTTTAACCCTTGTTCAACCACAAGTTTTTAACTTAGAAATTGGGTTGAGGAGATCCTTGATAGCTTCCATGTCTTGATGCTCAAATTATCCATTGCGGGGGACACGGCTAAGTACTTCGATTTTACTCTCTCGAGAGGTGGTGCACTTTCCCCACAAGACTCGACATGCATCGAGACAAGATCTTTCAAAAGCCTTCCCTTAGACCAAAATGGTCGCGTTCCCAAACCTATCACCCCCTACCACCAACTGTCCATCTGGCTAAGTTATTTCAACCTATATGATCCAGGCAGAGTCCATATTGCCAAGTGGCTGCACTTGAAGCTTCTCAACATTTGACATATCAAATCTCTTTGTTCCTAGGTGGCTTTACACAAGTGAGATACAATAGGGTAAGCCATAAATATGGGCCCTGTGTAACCACTCAACATAAAACTTTCACAACAATTCCACCCAGGTGATTCATTCACATAGTTGTTTTATTAAACAAAACACAAGTCATTGACTTAGAAATATTTCATAGCATGAATATAATCCACCCTTATTTTCTACTAGCTAAGATAAGCATGATAGTAGTAGGAATCTTAACTTAGGGAAAATTTTACTAAGGCATCATCTACTAGGATTTCCCAAGGCATAGCATACTTAGTAAAAATTCCATGCAAGTCCTACTCAAAATATCACTAATGCATAGTGAAAATAATGGGACAAAAGTATGAAGCACCACTTTCCTTTTTAGTAGAGAATATAGATTCATTCCTTGATCTTGAAATGGTCACACACTTCAAAGTTCACTACAATTCAATCAAGAAAGCAAATATTCAAACTAGCATTCAAACAATTCATCACGTAAAATAATAAACAAGGCAATGCATGCAAGCATGCAAAAGATTGTTTTTTATTTGGAAAGGTGGTTTCTAATAGGCTATAAACATTTTAAAACACATATTAGTCATTTATAAAAGTGGCAAAACCATTTAATATTAAGTTAGTGAAAATGGCCACTTTAAATTATTTTTGTTTTGCTAGAAATGATTTAAATCAATGTAATAATTTATAGTGTTAGCCAAAATGTTTTTTAAACACAAATATTAATAGTTAGGGTCAAATGTTTTAAAACAAATCCATTTTCAAAAGGTTTCACTCAAAACCGTTTTTAAATTAAAGCATTAATTTTATTTTACTAGGAATGCCTTTATTAAAAGTAATAATTTTCTAGGGTTTAATTAAATACATTTTTAAATCCAAAACTTATTGTTTTATGGTCAGAGAGTTTAATTCAACTCATTTGCAAAAGCTTTTATTCAAAAAGCATTTTTAAACCATAATCAACATTTTTATTTAAATAGAAATTCTTTTATTCAAAGATTTATTCCTTAGTATTACAAATTATACTTTTAAATACAATTGTTTGATTTTATGGTTAGTAGGTTCAAAACAAACTATTTACAAAATATTTCGCCCTAAAAACATTTTTAGAATAAATTTTATAACCAAAATAGGCCTACACATGTTTCTCCAAAAACAACCAATTTTACAAAAGCAATTCAATAAACAAAGGGCATGGTTGGAAAGTATTCTTTTTTCTGATTCCATTGATATAAATTTTCCAAAATTTGGACGTGTGGATTTAAAGTTATGAAATTTTCAAATCTAACCATCTAATATACAAGTTTCTGTTTTTAAATTAAAACTTAGGCCACGTGTCTTAACCTAACTAGCGCGTACCTGTTAAAATAGATCGAGTGTTTTGTTTCATTGGATTTAAAGTTAATCATGCGGCCCAGAGCGACACATACCTCTTCGGTTTAATATTGTATCGTGTACACAGGATCAAGATCTAACGGTCCTAGCAGCTTGACCAAGGATGGGCGGCGATGCGACGGTGGCGAGCGGCGGAGCGCTCTGGCGGTGGCGTTTCCAATGAATTAGGAAGCGCGGGATAGGGAGAAGGGGTTTACTAGAATCGCCGGAGTGTGGCGATGCTCAACGCGGTCGTGGTTGGCGAAGGGGCATTCGGAGCTCCTGGCAATTCCTAGCCGGAGTCGTCGTTGGCGTCGGGCATGCTCTGGTCTGGACGGAGGCAAGGCTGCAGGTCACAGGAAGACGAGTGGAGAGGGGCGTTAGACGCAGGCGATTGTGGCGAACACGTGTGTGTCATCTATATTGAGAGAGGGGGATGGGATTTACGGGGAATGGTCGCCGGAGTTGAGACATACGCCGTCGACGCTCTGTGTTGACGGAGGCGAGTCTGTGGGGTGCGGGGGACGAACAGAGGCTACTGGCAGGTGCAGGAGATCCTCGCGAGCAAGCTCGTGTGAAGTAAGGACTGTGGGGGTGACGGTGTTGGCCGGAATTACCACGGTGGCTCGTCGGAGACAGTGGGGTTTGAGGTTGCAATTGAACCAGCCTGGTGGCCGAGAGGTGTTGGCGACCGAGGGGAAAGGAAGAGGGGGACGGGGCGATTAAGAGGGCATGGTTACATGGCGTAATCAACGCAACATTAACACGAATTTACTCGAGGATTAATCGGTGAAAGCGTAAGTTTGGGGAAGAAGCGATCGTGGGGAAGAAGATGAGCTAGCGGTGGGGCCTGCCGTCAGCGAGAGAGAGAGTTACGCGGTGGGGTCCTGCGGTCAGAGAGTAAGCGGGTCCAGACGCGAGTGAGGAAACTATTCGCGTGGGGAGAGAAGAAGTGGACTGGCTAGTTGGGCCTTGGGCTTTGCTGGGCTAGGCTGGTTCGTTTCATTTTTTTCTTTTATGTTTCTTTTTCCTTTTTCTATTTTGAATTTAGATTTCTTTCTCAAATCTTTTCCAAATATTCACCATGTTTCTATACCGTTTTAAACATGTATTTAAAGTCCATTTTAGAATAATTCTTTTATTCATTTATGGTTTATTATTTATTTATAATAGGCACTTGCCTTTATTCAAATAAGATTTTAATTATAATTTCAAACTCTTATTTGAATTCAAATTTTTATCAATCCTTTTTCAGTAGATTTTATTTATTCAATAGTATGTTAAATAATTCATTTTGAATTATTTAGAATATTTTAATATGATTTATTAATCATTTAAATTGGGCATTTGTATTTATTCCAATAAAATCAAATATGGTTTTAATTCCATATAGATTTTATTCAAATGATTATTTTATTCCATTTAAGTTAATTAAATAACTTTTATATCCACCTTGGGTAATTTCTATTTATTATTTCTCATGATTTAATTATTCCTTTACATTAGGGATTTTGTATTCATTCAATTAGAATATGGTTTAATCCCGTATAGTTTTATTTGATTATTCTTTATCCCTTTATTTTATTTGGGTTTCGATTATATTTATTCCATTGTTTTATGGATTTAATTTAGATTGTCTTCTAAATATTTTCTTTGGGATTTATTATTTGGTTTAGGCAATTTTTCTCTATTTAAATAAAATTGGATATTGTTCAATCCTTATGATTTTATTTAAATAATCTTTTATTCCTTTCTATTATTCAATAAGCTTTCATTTTATCTGTTTATGGGTTTGGCCAAGATTTAATTTGGCTTTTAAATATTCCTTAATTATTTCTTTCTTTCTTTGTCTTATAAAATCCATATCTTTTTATTTATAGATCCAAAATTGGTGATTCCAATTTGTATAATTTTATTAAATATTTGTTTATCCTTTTAAATCCTTTAGGATTAATTTGCTCAAGATTTGGTATGGATTTTAGATAGGAGATTTACTAGCTTTGGAAATTATTTCCTTTTATCTTATTATATTCATAAGTTTTTTATCCATGGTTCCAAATTAAATGAAACCAATTTCTATGGTTTTATAATATTTTTGTTTATCATTTTTTATCATTTTAAAATTATTGTTGCTGAATTTTTATATGGATCAAATCCATAGTCTTTGAAAGATCTTGGAAATGATTTCTTCCATTAGGTTTTTAGCGTTTTGGTTTAACTTTTCCAAGCGTTTAAATTTCAAGAAACCTTCATTGATGAATGCATTCCACTTGATTGAAATTTATTGGATTCCATTTTATTCAAATTTTTTTCAAGGAGGGTTTTGATGTTTCCATTTTGAATCAAAAAGTTTCTTTTCACCCTAAATTTCAACAATTATTTCTTTTGTCTATTTATTTTTCACATTTCAAAATTTGGAAAATTTTGGGATGTGACAGGCTACCACCCTTAAAATAAATCTCGTCCCGAGATTTGGGAAGGCTAGAGGTTACAAGTTGGCTTCATAACAACTAGGGTACTACCACCCTTAAAAAGGTTTTCAACTAGATTACATCTTGGCTTACTTGGGATCTTGATTTATCTTCTCTGGACAGTTGCTTGCATAATGTCCTTTGTTTTCACATTTCAAACATGTGACAAGGTTGATGCGTTGAGGTATCTTCTTCTTTTCTGGACATTCATTGGTATAGTGTCCCATCTCTTTGCAATTGTAACATTGCTCTTGGGTAATGTCCTTCTTGCTAGGGTTGGGGCATTTCTTCTTCTTCTTGGGTCTCTCCAAAGCTAGGAGTTCTTCTAGTTCATGTTCTTCATATCTCACCTCAAAGGTGGGAAATATTTCCCTCTTCTTGGGGCAGGTACTAGAGATATGACCTTCTTCTCCACAAGAGTAGAAACACTTTGTGGTCACTTTGGATGTGGCCTTATAAGATATGGTTCTGAATTTTCCTTCATCATTCTTGGTAGAGGTTGTTCCCTCATGGAGTTTTCCAAAAATTTGATGCATTCCATCTTGTTTCATTTGTTGAACTATAGGATAGATTGGGCATTGGATAGGGACATGATCATTTCCTTCACATAGGAAACAAGTCACTTGAGATGTGGGGCATTGTTTAGTTGGATGTTTTCTCTTCACAATTAGGGCATTGATCCTCATGCTCTTTGGAAGTGTGTTCCATGTCTCCACAAATATTGCAAGCTTGAGTTCCTTCTATAATATCATCCTTGATATCATTGTTGTCACAATATCCTTGGGAAGAGTTGCTTATCATGTTAATCATTTGATTGGTCATCCTTTGCAAAAATTGGGATTGGGTTTCCAAGAACTTTTACATGGTTGGGTCTAACTCATTGTTGTTGGTTAAAAATTGAGTTGTCACTTTATTCAACTGGGTTTGGGTTGCTAGAATTTGTTCTTTCATGTGCATCTCTTGGTTGTTGTTGTCACCATTCTTGATGCTGGAGTCTCTTGGAGAGTTCAACGGTTTGGGTTGGATTGGGATTAGAATAGGCAAAAGATTTCTAGAGGATGAAGTCTAATCACACACAACAATTCACTCAAACAATGTGCAAGTAATCACAAACATGCATTCCACTCAAACAACAAGGTTCAAACACATTTTTAGGCAACAAAATATTTTTGCTACACTACATAAGTTGGCGGGATTGATCTAAACTAAACACTAGTATGGTGGTCCAACTATGGTTATCACTTGGGATCATTCCATTCTTCTTAGTTGTTTTTCTTGAATGAGATCATGGCTTCCTTGGAAAAATTCTTGCATCTTGGTCACAAAACTTCCAAGGTGATGATGATTTCTTCTAAGTTGTGTTTCTTTAGTCTTCAAGTCTTGAGTAACATTCTTGTCTCACTTGTAGTACTTAGCGATGTCCAAGTTTAAGTGCTTGGTGAAACTAAAGTTGAATTCATTGGTGATGTTGAAGTTGAAGTCATTTGAGTTGGTGAAGTCCTTTGCTCAAGTTGAAGTCTTTGCTCCTGTTGAAGTCTTTGCTCATGGTGGAGGCTTGGTTCATCAAATTTGAAAAGGAAGAGATGTAGAATCAAAACAAAAAGGTTAAGGAAAGAGTTTACAAGATTGTTTGTAAATAGTTTTGAACAAATACAACTCCTATATTTCTAAGGGGTTTTGTCCAATCCTAGGGTTACAATCCTACAGGCAACACAGTGCTCTGATACCATCTGTAGAGGTCCCAACCTTGATAAGGTAGAGATTCCTGTGTTTACAATGCTAGTCCCTGGATCAATAGCTAGCATCCACAGTTTAAGATGAAATATCAAGAAACAAAGGTCATAGTACAACTTTATAACCAGGAATAAAATAATTCATTACATCTTACATAGCTCATTTGGCTATCTTATTATAATGCAGTAGAAATAACTATAGCATGGAGTCCTTCATCTTCAAAGTGCCACATGCAATCATGTTGGTTGTAGACTTGTAATATTATTCAACACACTTCACTAACATCAAACAAACCTGCAACATAATAAGTTACAGCCACAAGGGTTAATACATTGGAATTGTATTGGCAAGTGATACTATGGTAGAATAATGGTATCTATCATCTATATGCATTTAGCTAAGTGGAGCTTAGGCTTGCTTTGCTCAAAATAGATTTTCCTTATCATTTGAAAACACTAAGTTTTTGTTTGTCAAAATCACCCAAGGCATCTACCAATAGAAATTGGTGATCCTTTAACCCTTGTTCAACCACAAGTTTTTAACTTAGAAATTGGGATGAGGAGATCCTTGACAGCTTCCATGTCTTGATGCTCAAATTGTCCATTGCCGGGGACACGGCTAAGTACTTAGATTTTACTCTCTCGAGAGGTGGTGCACTTTCCCCACAAGACTCGACATGCATCGAGACAAGATCTTTCAGAAGCCTTCCCTTAGACCAAAACGGACGTGTTCCCAAACC
Organism: Avena longiglumis; assembly: GCA_030063025.1. Lineage (NCBI taxonomy): Eukaryota > Viridiplantae > Streptophyta > Magnoliopsida > Poales > Poaceae > Avena > Avena longiglumis. Next base: position 348,122,427 of record CP125978.1, on the reverse strand, counting down.
TATCACCCCCTACCACCAACTGTCCATCTGGATAAGTTATTGCAACCTATATGATCCAGGCAGAGCCCATATTGCCAAGTGGCTAACACTTGAAGCTTCTCAACATTTGACATCTCAAATCTCTTTGTTCTTGGGTGGCTTTCCACAAGTGAGATACACTAGGGTAAGCCATAAATATGATCCCTGTGTAACCACTCAACATAAACCTTTCACAACCATTCCACCCATGTGATTCATTCACATAGTTATTTTATCAAACAAAACACAAGTCATTGACTTAGAAATATTTCATAGCATGAATATAATCCACCCTTGTTTTCTACTAGGTAAGCTAAGCATGATAGTAGTAGGAATCTTAACTTAGGGAAAATTTTACTAAGGCATCATCTACTAGGATTTCCCAAGGCATAGCATACTTAGTAAAACTTCCATGCAAGTCCAACTCAAAATATCACTAATGCATAGTGAAAATAATGGGAAAAAAGTATGAAGCACCACTTTACTTTTTAGTAGAGAATATAGATTCACTCCTTGATCTTGAAATCGTCACACACTTAAAAGTTCTCTACAATTCAATCAATCAAGCAAATATTCAAACTAGCATTCAAACAATTCATCACATAAAATAATAAACAAGGCAATGCATGCAAGCATGCAAAAGATTGTTTTATTTGGAAAGGTGGTTTCTAATAGGATATAAACATTTTAAAACACCTATTGGTCATTTATAAAAGTGGAAAAACCATTTGATATTAAGTTAGTGAAAATGGCCACTTTAAATTATTTTTGTTTTGCTAGAAATGATTTAAATCAAAGTAATAATTTCTAGTGTTATCCAAAATGTTTTTTAAACACAAATATTAATAGTTAGGGTCAAAGTGTTTTAAAACAAATCCATTTTCAAAAGGTTTCACTCAAAACCATTTTTAAATTAAAGCCTTAATTTTATTTTACTAGGAATGCCTTTATTCAAAGTAATAATTTTCTAGGGTTTAACTAAATACATTTTTAAATCCAAAATTTATTGTTTCACGGTCAGAGAGTTTAATCAAACTCATTTGAAAAGGTTTTATTCAAAAAGCATTTTTAAACCATAATCAACATTTTTATTTAACTAGAAATGCTTTTATTCAAATATTTATTCCTTAGTATCACAAATTATACTTTAAAATCCAAATGTTGGTTTTTATGGTCAGTAGGTTCAAAACAAACCATTTACAAAAGATTTACCCTAAAAACATTTTTAGAATAAATTTTATAACCAAAATAGGCCTACACATGTTTCTGCAAAAACAACCAATTTTACAAAAGCAATTCACTAAAAAAAGGGCATGGTTGGAAATTATTCTTTTTGATGATTCCATTGATATAAAGTTTGCAAAATTTGGACGTGTGGATTTAAAGTTATGAATTTTTCAAATCTAACCATCTAATAGACAAGTTTCTGTTTTTAAATTAGAACTTAGGCCACATGTCTTAACCTAACTGGCACGTACCGGTTCGGCTAGATCGATTGATGTGGTTCGTTGGATTTAAAGTTAATCGTGCGGCACAGAGCGACGCATACCTCTTTGGTTTAAGATTCTATCGTGTACACAGGATCAAGATCTAACGGCCCCTAGCAGCTTGACCAAGGATGGGCGGCGCTGCGACGGTGGCAAGCAGTAGAGCTCTCTGGCGGTGGCGTTGCCGATGAATTAGAAAGCACGAGAGAGGGAGGAGGGGTTTAACAGACTCGCCGGAGTGTGGCGATGCTCAACGCGGCCGTGGTTGGCGAAGGGGCGTTCGGAGCTGCTGGCAATTCCTCGCTGGAGCGTTGTTGGCGTCGGGCACGCTCTGGTCTGGACGGAGGCGAGGCTGCAGGTCACGGGATGACGAGTGGAGAGGGGTGTTAGATGCGGGCGAGTTTGGCGAACACGTGTGTGTCATCGAGAGAGAGAGGGATGACGAGACTTACGAGGAATGGTCGCCGGAGTTGAGGCAAACGTCTCATTGATGGAGGCGAGTCTGTGGGGTGCGCGGGGACAAACAGAGGCTACTGGCAGGTGTAGGAGATCCTCGCGAGCAAGCTTGTGTGAAGCAGGGACTGTGGGGGTGACGGTGTTGGATGGAATCGCCACGGTGGCTCGTCGGAGATAGTGGGGTTTGAGGTTGCAATTGCAGCATCCTGGTGGCCGAGAGATGTTGGCGACCGAGGGGAAAGGAAGAGGGGTACGGGGCAATTAAGAGGGCGTGGTTATAGGGTGGAATCAATGCAGCATTAACACGAATTTACTCGAGGATGAATCGGCAGGAAACGGCGAGGTTTGGGGAAAGAAGCAGTCGTGGGTGGGGAAGAAGATGAGCTGGCGGTGGGGCCTGGGGCCAGCGAGAGAGAGAGAGAGTTACGCGGTGGGGTCCTGCAGTCTGAGAGTGAGCGGGTGCAGACGAGAGTGAGAAAACGATTCGCGTGGGGGGGAAGAAGTGGGCTGGCTAGTTGGTCCTGGGGCTTTGCTGGGCTGGGCTGGTTCATTTCATTTTTTTCTTTTCTGTTTCTTTTTCCTTTTTCTATTCTGATTTTCTGTTTTGAATTCAAACTATCATTTAAATTTAGATTTCTTTTTCAAATCTTTTCCAAATATTCAATATGTTTCTATATTGTTTTAAACATGTATTTAAAGTCCATTTTAGAATAATTCTTTTATTAATTTATGGTTTATTATTTATTTATAATAGGCACTTGCCTTTATTCAAATAAGATTTTAATTATAATTTCAAACTCTTATTTGAATTCAAATTTATATCAATCCTTTTTCAGTAGGTTTTATTTATTCAATAGTATGTTAAATAATTCATTTTGAATTATTTAGAATATTTTAATATGATTTAAACATTTAAATTGCGCATTTGTCTTTATTCCAATAAAATCAAATATGGATTTAATTCCATATAGATTTTATTCAAATGATTATTTTATTCCATTTAAGTTAATTAAATAACTTTTATATCCACCTTGGGTAATTTCTATTTATTATTTTCTCATGATTTAATTATTCCTTTACATTAGGGATTTTGTCTTCATTCAATTAGAATATGGTTTAATCCCATATACTTTTATTTGTTTATTCTTTATCCCTTTATTTTATTTGGGTTTCGATTATCTTTATTCCATTTTTTATGGATTTAATTTAGATTGTCTTCTAAATAATTTCTTTGGGATTTATTATTTGGTTTAGGCAATTTGTATTTATTTAAATAAAATTGGATATTTTTCAATCCTTATGATTTTATTTAAATAATCATTTGTTCCTTTCTATTATTCAATAAGCTTTCATTTTATTTGTTTATGGATTTGGCCGAGATTTAATTTGGCTTTTAAATATTCCTTAATTGTTTATTTTTTTATTTTTCTAATAAAATTCATATCTTTTATTTATAGATCCAAATTTGGTGATTCCAATTTGTATAATTTTATTTAATATTTGTTTATCCTTTTAAATCCGTTAGGATTAATTTTCTCATGGTTTGGTATGGATTTTAGATAGGAGCCTTACTAGCTTTGGAAATTATTTCCTTTTATCTTATTATATTCATAAGTTTTTTTATCCATGGTTCCAAATTAAATGAAACCAATTTCTATGGTTTTATAATATTTTTTTTTATCATTTTTGATCATTTTAAAATGATTGTTGCTGAATTTTTATATGGATCAAATCCAAAGTCTTTGAGAGATCTTGGAAATGATTTCTTCCATTAGGTTTTTAGGGTTTTGGTTTAACTTTTCCAAGCGTTTAAATTTCAAGATACCTTCATTGATGAATGCATTCCACTTGATTGAAATTTGTTGGATTCCATTTTATTCAAATTTTGTTCAAGGAGGGTTTTGATGTTTCCATTTTGAATCAAAAAGTTTATTTTCACACTAAATTTCAACAATTATTTTTTTTGTATATTTATTTTTCACATTTCAAAATTTGGAAAATTTTGGGATGTGACAGCGGCCATGGACTTAAAAGATCGCTCTTTATTTCACACCGGTGACATCCATAGACAAAAGAGCATGATATCAACTGTATACAAAGTACAAGTGCAATGTTGAAAACGTTCCCCATGACAGCATGGTTCTGCTAATTCCAACGTATAACTGCAAGCATATACAACATAGATGACACAATGGGTCAAGTTTATTAGGGGAAAATGTCAACACCCGGATTTTTCAATCCTAGATGCCTGTTATGCCATACATCGCAATCCTAGGATTACCATTTTTGCGAGACATAACAGAATTGGATACCATAGTACATCATCCATTACAAACGATACATAAGTTCTTACACAAATAGGGATCTCATGATCCAGTTCTTAATACAACATCAAGCAGCAGAATACGTAATAATAACGGTAGCGTAGGCGAAGCTCCATCTTCGGGGTCACAGGCAATGCTGATGATGGGAGATGATCCTAGTTGTTGTAACCTTCCTGGGGTCCATCTTCCAGGTACTCCTCTTCATAGTATGGCCATGGGAATAGCCAGGGAAAAGCCATGAGTAGTCTTTAAGTACTCGCAAACTAATACTAACAGTTAAAAGGGGTTTTTGGATAATAGGACACTAGGCTCTAGGGTTGTTTTGCAAAAGCCAGATTTATCTCTACTAAGTTCCAAAGCTATTCACAATTTTATAACTCCTACGTGGGAACTTGTATTTCATATCACAACTCTGTTGTGGTCAAGTCAAAGTCTCAATTCATTTCATAAGTCATTTTGAAAAGGTCTGACGGGGGAACAGTATGGCCACTCCAACTGTCCATAATCATGACGCCTATTCGAATAGTTTGACACTCTGCAGAGATTGTACACTTTCACCACGACATTCGATACATCCGTCAGGAATAAATCCTGAATTCACCATACTCAGTATGCGTATAATCAATCCTAACCTTTCAATTACACGCCCTAGTATAAGCACCTCTCCTGTGAGTTTGGCCTCCCAACCATGACCAACTGTCATCTTGGATACTGCACAGGTGGACAATCTTCACAAGGTAGCCTCACTGCACCTTGGCCGTGAGGGAACTAATACTAAGGTATATAAGTTTCTAGTCAAGCCCTACCCAATCTTCGGGTATTGTGGTGGTACGATAAAATTGGAATGGTATCGCATCCAGACAACCATCAGTTTTATAAAAGGGCTAAGGCTCATGCCTCAACATTTTCATCACCAAAATCATCAGGTGTTCGGAAACACATGTCCAAAACATTTCAATAGAATGATCCATCATTCCAAGGTTTTCATAACCATTTTTCCACCAAGTATTCCCATCTAAAGTTGATCAAGTTTTATGCTTAGCACTAGCATCTATAGGTGGGGGTAAGCAATAATGAGGGGTAGTAAACTAATGGGGTTTCAACTAAGTCCAACCTTATATCTTAGGCTGATATCAAGGTTTCTAACTTAGGCCAAATTTTATGCTCTTTATGCAACCTTCAGAATCTTTCTAGTATGTATAAGTCACTTAAGTAAACTCTAAGTAAGCTTTGGGAAAGAAATAAAGTAAGAAGCTTGCAAATAAAACTAGGATTGGTGTAAAGTAAGAAGCTTGCAAATAAAACTAGGATTGGTTTATCAAGTGGGTGTGATCACATATGCTTAGGGCATATAGTAGGCATGGTAACAAGTAGGGGTTTGTTGCATCAGTAGGGTATCTTGCAAGTGTTAGCTTGCACTTTCACTAGTAGTATTAGGCTTGCTAAAGTAGAGCGTCTTGCAAGTTTTAGCTTGCCTTGTGCAGAGTAGTGGTTGAAGTTCTCCTCGACTTCTTATTCGTAGTATCCTCCTTCCTCCTCGTATCCTTGGTCGGTACTAGCGTCTATGAATAAATACGAGGTACACAATCACCAAACAATACTTAACTACTTGCAATCATCACACACAAGGGTCCTATAGATGATCTAGCATCATCTCTAAAATTACAAGGTTAAGTCTTGATTTAATTCCTTTTATTTTTAGAAAAGTAATTTCTACTCATTGAAAAACTACTTAAGTTTTAATATTCTCCAAACCAAACATGGGATCATATTGACACATGTCATCACCACATATTGTAGTCCATGGGAATGTGATTTAAAGTGGTGTCACAATTTAATAAGGTTTTACCCTTATATTTTAATTAATTAAAGTGGCTAGTAATGCCTATGGGGCATTCTTTTATTACTTGAACATTATTTCTGCAAGGTATGGTTAAATGGTATGGTTAAAGTGGATAGTAAACCTATATATATTTTTATATATTCTGAAAGGTATGGTTAAATGTGATTTTTGAGAGTTGGAATCAACTCAAAAGCTATTATGGTTTAAATTTGAAAAATGTTTGAATGCAGAAAATCTTCTGCCTTGTTATTTTTACCATGGGTGATCTATAGATCCAAATGAATGGAATCCAACGGGCTTGGATTCAGCATTCACAGACCTTTCCAACAAAATTGGTTTCATTCAATTTGGTGTACTGAATCGATCCGGGTTGATTTTTGAAGTTGGGTACAGAAGTGTGTTTGAATTGAAATGGAAAAAGTTTAATTTGAATAACTGGGCTGCGCGAGAAAAGTTAACGGGCCGGCCTGCTAAGCGCAGTGCTCCCGCGGGCTGCTTAAGTGGGTGTCCCCACTCGTCAGTGACACGGGGCTGGGCGAAGTGGTATGGGGTAACGTGGATCGTTCGATCTAGTTCTAATCCAACGGCTGAGAGTCATCGTCGATGCGAGACAACGCCGGCGAGAACGAAACCTAGCGCGGCCAGTGAGGGATGCTAGGGGCTCACCGGGGTACGGGCGAGGGTCTAAGAGGCGGGCGAACGACGAAGTCGACAACGGCGAACTCAGGGGTGGTCGCGGCAGCTCCTAGGGTGGACGAAATCGATGGCTCCCTTCTTCTCCAGAGGCGGCGATCTCTGGTGAAATTCCGGCGGGGTGGTGCTCGCCTTGCTCTGAGAACGGTGTGGCACGAACAGTGAGTAGAGGGGAGTGAGATGGTGGAAATCGAGCGGGGGTGGCCTCTATTTATAGTCGAGCGAGGGGACCGTCGGGACGCACGGTGAGCTCGTCGGGGGCGATGTTACAGGCGGCTAATGGCATGGGCAAGGGTAGGGGACGGTGCGGTTTCTCCTGGCGATGCTCAACGACATGGTTTCGAGGCATGGGGCGATGCGGCTTGGTCTGGAACGGGTGATGCTCTACGCAGCAAAGGCGGCGTCTTCGACGGCGGGCGGTGGCTGTGCGGCACGGGGATGTCTGGCGGTCTCCTGGGTCGGTGGCGATCATGTGTGCACGCGGTGAGGGCGGAGCGCAGTCTGTGGGCGCTGGTCGAGGGTGGCGCTCTGGCGCACGCTCGGCATGGTCGCTGGCGGTCTGGGCGCGGTTCGTGCGTGTGGTCCAGGGCTTGGAAACGCTCGCGGCTAGGACAGTGAGTGGCGGTGGACGGTGGGCTGCCTCCCAGACATGCTGGCTAGTCTTGCTGCTGCTCCTAGCTTGCTGTCGACTATGGGGTGGCAAGGGTGTGCTCGGCTGTTCACCATTGATGGCAATGGCAAGCTCACGGTGGTGCTAGTGCTTGTCTCATCTTCCTAGATGATCTACTGAGCTGGTTGTGAGCTAACTAGGGAACAAGTTAGGCAAGAATCACTGCTCACAATAGTGTTTGATGTTTGTTTGATTTGTGTCTGCAACCTGTTTGATGAAATGGCCGCATGAAATCAAGTTTTGAATTTTGAAAAGATTTTTGGTGGGTTTGCTAGATTGGTGCTGGTGAGTTTACAGATGCTTGGGTTTTGAAAGTTGAGCTTGTTTGAGTGGTTTTTGAAAAAGTGGGATCTTCCCATATGATAAATATTCAATTTTGAATTGTCATTTCAACTATGCATTTGAAAGTTTCTGGATGATCACAAAGTGGGCCTTGATACTTTGTTATGAGTACATTCAAGGGGTGCAAAGATCCAGAAAAGTTTCTGTTAGGTTCTGAAAGTGTGAGACGGCCAAAGTAGGCATGAGTGTTAAATTGGTCAAAGTGACCATTCATTTAATATAAGTGTTTTGATTTACTTGTCCTTAGGAAAAGTGTGGGAAATGTTTTAGATGATGTTTATTTCACCTAAGAAACTTTTTACAAGCAATGAAACAAACAAACAAACAAACAAACAAGGTGATTTTAAAAGGATTCAAAATCAATGCATACACATATGCATGCATTCATAAATTAATTTAGAAAAGTTTTTGTTAACCTGTGGCATCCCGTAAAACCACTACTAGAAAATTGCGTTGTTTTTTGTGCATTGCATCGTCATCATCATGCATGGTTGTCTGAACTATTTCGAAAAGCCTAGTTTTGCTTTGTACAGACACCCCTCTTATTTTCAAATGCAAAACCCCGATCGCATCGGAGATTTTATTTACCTTAAAACTATTTGCAAAGTGGCCTTGTTTTAAAATAGGCAAGACAAAACAAACACACATTTTAAATCAGCCACCTCTAATCCTAGTTCCACCAAATCTATTCCAACCCACCTCTCACAGCTCGCCACCTCACCCTCTCACCCATTTCCTACCCACCTGCCACCTCACCGATCCACCACTTTTTCCCCTCTCCCTTTTTCTCACCCAGCTTCACCCTACCCTCTCTCTCGACCATGGACCCACCCACCCGTCTGCCCACATACCAGCCCTCTTCCCTCCTCTCTCTCTCTCCCTCCACCCACCAACCCGCCGGCCTCACCCCACACACCCTGGCCACTCCACCCACACACGCGCTACACGCACACCACCCCACCCGCCACAGCCCCACTCTCCTGCCCAGGCCCGTCCCCTAGCCCACCAGTCCCCACCCGCCCCACCCGACCCCAGCGCCCCCCACCGCGCCCATCTCCTTCTTCCTCTTCCTCCTCGCTTGCTCACCGCCTCTGCCCCGCCTCAAGCTTCTCCGCCTGCCACCGCTCGCCTCCTCCAAGATCCGCCCTTGCTCTCGCCTCCGGCCCGCCCCGCCTCGGCCTCATCGCCGCCATGGGCCCACCGCCTCCCGTCGACCTCCTCCCGCTCCTCTCCTCCGCCTGGGCCGTCCTCGCCGGAGCCCGACCTGCCAGACCGCCGCCGCCTGGCCTCCTCCGCGCTTGCCCACCCCTGCAGGGCCGCAGCCCCGCCTCGCCGCTGCCAGCCCGCCTTGGCCGGCCTCATCTCCACCTCGCCGCCCTCCACGACGCTTTGCCCGACTGCCAGCCTCGCCGCCACTCGCTGCCGCCTAAGCGCCGTCCGCCTCTCCGCCGCCTCCCCGAGCTCGCCTCGCCAGGTCGCCGCCGCTCGCCGAGCCCGCTCCACGCCACCAGGCCCCATCTCCGCCACCACCCGCCCACTGCCGCTGCCGCCGCCTCATCGGCTTCCACCCATCGCCGAGCCCGCCAGCCTCTAACGAACGCCCGCCGCCTCTCCATCCTCGAGCCGGTGCCGGCTCCCGCAGGAACCTCCGCCTCGTCCGCGTCCCCTCTGCCAGGTTGCCTCTTCCCGCCGCCAGAGCCCTGCCTCGTCGGTCACCGCGGCCACGACCTCCTTGCCCTGCCCTGTGCAGTATCTGTTGATGTGGTTAGAGTGTGGCGTGAGAATGTTGGTGTTTTTGAGATGCTTCTCGTTCCCGTGCCCGTGCCATGTTGGTACTGTAAAAACAGGAGCGATGGTTTGAACAAGATCGACAAGACTCCGACAAGTGCTACCATCAGAGCTTTGTGTGGCTATGGGAGGACCCTGACGACACTTCCAAGTTCACCACCGACAATGGACGGGACCTCAAGTGCTCCTTCCCGGAAGCCGTAACATCAAGTTCTTCCTCCCGATCTCGAAGTCCTTTTTCTTGGATCCGAAGACCGCCAAGATCGCCACCGGTACAACAAGTACTCCGACAAGGACGCCAAGATCTACTGACGCCCGGCGTCCGAAGCCGAGGACCCCGACGAGAACCCCGACATGGACACACCGAGTTCTCCATCGAGGAAACCAAGGCCGTCGACATGGGACCAAAGGGCGTCGAGCACTTCACCCCGGACACCGAGACCCTGGACGACAAGTTCTATTTCCCGGACGCCGAGTTCGCCGAGAGTCCGGATACGACAAGATTTGCCCCGCTACCCGAGAACGATCCCGCCGAGACCGAATCCGTCGAGCCCTGAGACCGACCCCAAACCCCGGAACCCCAGATCGCCGAACCCTAATGTGTGACCCTTATCCGAACCCCTATTTTTATAAATGCTAAATAAACTTGATGCATATTGTGTGGTTTGGGGGCCTTATGCCGATTCACCTTATAATTAAATATGGGGCCCATATGCGGGCAAATTCAGTCTCATATCGGCCTCATTTAAACTTGTGTAGCGAACCGGTGATATATTCTGCCTTGTTAAACCACATTTAAATTGCGGGTTAGCTAAACAACATGAACCACCTAAATATTGTCGGGACCCCGGTTCCGCTTAATATGACCTAATTGCATCGCATCTTTGCCATGTCATACATCATACATGCATCATGCCGATCTTCTGTCGTTGTATTAAATATTGCATCCGGTGTTTATTCTAGTGTTTTGCTTCTTCGCGGATAAGGCCGTTGAGTTGATGCGAGTGTCGACCCGATCTTCGGTTGAACCTTCGACAATGTTTTCAGGCGAGCATCTCCCCCTTTCTACCTATCTTACTTTTCTATTATTTATTCCCTCCTGTTGATCTTTTTCTATCTGTGTTGCGATGCTCTAGTTTTCATACCCGTGATTTCCCTTGCAGCCATATATAGCCTTGGACACATCCTATTACCTGTTGTTTGGTAGATAGTTGGACCCACGCGTCGTAGTCGCTTGCTCAAGTGTGGTTGCGTGTCGTCAAGTACCACAGTTGTTGGAGAAGTGCCGCATGTTTGTTGTTGGAAATGATCATGGTTTTACTTTTCGTCACTTTAATTACTGTTTAACAACTAAAAATTGAAGTAAGTAAGCAGAGGCATCGGTGGGTGATAGATAATGTTGGTTTTTCGAACGCCCACTTGTGTCCCGTAGGACCCCGAGTTCTTGACACCTGTTCCGAGATCGAGCGCGCTAACCACAGGTGGGGAGATATGGGCCCCCCATTGATTATTACCTGATTTCAAAGTATTGTACTAGGGGCCACAAACTAGTTTGAGGTTTTATTTACGATCCTGTACTTATGCCATGCTTTACTGCTTTATTACGTTTGTGCGAGGAGCACACTGTACTGTTTAGGATCGGGACACGTTTAGCGGTGTCGGCAGTCCCAGTTTGGGATTTGTCGTTCTGCTCACGTCTACCCAAACCCTAAGTCCGTCTCGGAGACCGCCGACTTCGCTATGGTTCGACTTGGTGGGTGGCCCCATGTACTTGCTTTGGGTTTGGGAACGTCGTGACTTAGGCCCCGCCGACATACCGATGGGTGTATGTTAACCGATCCGCAAAAGGGTCAAGTGCTGTGGATACTTTGGTGCACCCGCAGGTTAAATCTTTTCGAGAAGCCGTGTCCATGTTATGGACGACTTGGAGCAGGTTTGATCATAGACAACTATAACTAAAGTTTACTGTTTTAAATTGACTTGTATCCGATTTGACTAGTAATCAGCTTCACTACAACGGAATGGCTAAATAAAAGTACCAACCACTGTTGGGTTTTGGGTTATCTCATGCTAATTGTATCTGACTAGTAAGTGTTGCAACTATCACGGAATGGCTAACTAAAAGTGCCCACTGCTTACTTTATCAGGATGATTATCTAAACCTGACTAGTAATTGCTGCAACGATAACTGAATAAGTAAAACTGCCAACTGTGTGAGTTCCTCGGTTGACTTCCTCGTTTGGTCTCGAGGGGGAACGCCAGGATGGGTTTGTTTGAGGGTAGTACCAGGTTGGATTCGAATAGGTCTTTCTTATCCCTCTCTGATAGTCGCCAGATGTATCGAGTCTCTATAGGTTGTTCAGTGCATGCTGCCGCTGCCGCTTCAGTCCACCATACCTATGTAGGCGAGGACCGCCGAATTCTAGTCTCGCCGTGTACTGGCCTCAGTACTGACGCTCCTCTTTTTCCTTTGCCCTTTGTCGGCACCCCTTTTGTTTAAGCAGGTTTTGAGATCGACGTCGTTAGCAGGGTTACCCTTCCGGCTTGGCCTGGGCAGGGTTATGGACGCCATTGGTTATTCTTCAGGGCTCTTAGCCCCATTTGCATCTTGTCCGTAGTCGGACGCTGTGTCAATTTCAAGGTGATTTGGATCTTCGTATTGTATATCTGTATTCTTGACTCATTGAGTCGCTGTTATATATATATCTGTTCTGTGGGTCCCATCGAGGACTGTTGTGTAATGTTATTACTTCGTTTTCCACCCGCACGAAGTGCCTGGTGGGCACCTTCGAATCGTTTCTATGCGGGTTTGGCGGGTTTCGCTAAAACTTGCATAGGGCCGATTCTGAGGGTGTTACAGAGTGGTATCAGAGCTCAGCAGTTACGATACCCCACAAGTCCATCCTGTAGGATAACCTAGCTAACGGCCGAAGTAGAGTGTCAAAACTATTTTTGGAAAAACGGTTGGCTAGATCTGGCTAGGTCTGATTTTACTCCTTACCCCTCTGCTATTCTCCTCTTACCTCTACGTGTTTTGAATCCGCTCTCGTCTCTTTCTTCGAGTCCAGGAATTCTCAGGGTTGGGTTTCCGTCGTACCTTCAGGATTTCGCTTCCTCTTTTGGTGACGGTGATGCTACGTCCGGTGTTCATGCTGCCTGAGGAATCCTTTATCTGTGGTACCATTCTTTGTTCCTTGTTTGTGCCTTCCGGTGTTTCCCGACGCGACGACATCATCTACGCCAGATCCGATGCAGAGTCTGCATCACCCCTTTGTTCCTGAACCTTGTTTGTCGAGATCTTCAGTCTAAATCCTAAGGGTTGGTTGCATAATCTGTCTATTTGTGTACATAGTAATGCTTTGAGTGCGGGATGGAGTCGCGACCATACCACTACTCATACCATTCGCTTTTGTACATTGAATGGTGGATCGATGCAATTCTTACTCCTTCCACGATAGTTAGAGGTGGCCTTACCTTTAACTTCGTCCGTTGTTTATCCGGAGTGCTCTCTTGACAAACGTGGACAACGACCTCTTGTTAGTGGTGTCGCGAGGATCTACAGAAGCGCGAAGGATCAGACCGCCGGCCTTCTTTCCGGTACCATGAGGCGGATCTCGAGGGCGAGATCCATTGTTAGTGGTGTCGAATTGTGGCATCCCGTAAAACCACTACTAGAAAATTGCGTTGTTTTTTGTGCATTGCATCGTCATCATCATGCATGGTTGTCTGAACTATTTCAAAAAGGCTAGTTTTGCTTTGTACAGACACCCCTCTTATTTTCAAATGTAAAACCCCGATCGCATCGGAGATTTTATTTACCTTAAAACTATTTGCAAAGTGGCCTTGTTTTAAAATAGGCAAGACAAAACAAACACACATTTTAAATCAGCCACCTCTGATCCTAGTCCCACCAAATCTATTCCTACCCACCTCTCACAGCTCGCCACCTCACCCTCTCACCCATTTCCTACCCACCTGCCACCTCACCGATCCACCACTTTTTCCCCTCTCCCTTTTTCTCACCCAGCTTCACCCTACCCTCTCTCTCTGACCCGCGGGACCCACCCCACCCGTCTGGCCCACATACCAGCCCCTCTTCCCTCCCTCTCTCTCCCTCCACCCACCAACCCGCCGGCCCCACCCCACACACCCTGGCCACTCCACCCACACACGCGCTACACGCACACCACCCCCACCCGCGCACCACAGCCCCCCCACTCTCCCTGCCCGTGGGCCCGTCCCCCCTGGCCCACCAGTCCCCACCCGCGCCCCACCCCGACCCAGCGCCCCACGCGTCCCCCACCTCGCGCCCGTCTCCTTCTTCCCTCTTCCTCCTCGCTTGCTCACCGCCCAGCCTCACTGCGTCGCCCGCCCCTCAAGCTTCTCCGCCACCGGCCTCCGCCTCCTCCAAGCTCCGACCGCGCTGCTCGCCCGCCCCGCCCTTCTCTCCTCCTGCGTGTCGCCCCGCACCGCCTCCCGTCGACCTCCTCCCGCTCCTCTCCTCCACCCAGTTCGCCGTCCCTCTCGGGAGCAGACCCCTGCACCGCCGCACCGCCGCCCCTCCTCCGTCTGCCCCGCCCCTGCAGGCAGAGCCCACCCGCCTCCGCCGCTTTCGCCCCAGGCCCGCCGGCCTCATCTCCACCCGTCGCCCTCCCTCGCACGCCCGCCTCGGACCCGGCCCAGTCGCCACCTCGCCACCGCCCAAGCGTCGCCTCTCCGGCCCCTCCCGCCGAGCTCGCCACGAGTCGCCGCCTTCGGCCCTCCCGAGCCCGCTCACCACCAGGCCCCATCTCCGCCACCACCCGCCTCCACGTCGGCCGCGCGCCTCATCGGCGCTCCACCCATCGCCGAGCCCGGCGCCTCCTCTCACGAACGTCCGCCGCCGCCTCTCCATCCTCAGTCGGTGCCGCTCGGCTCCCAGAACCTCGGCCTCGTCCGCGTCCCTCTGGCCGGCGTGCCTCTTCCCGCCGCCCAGCCCTCGTCGGTCACATGACCACGACCTCCTTGCCCTGCCGATGTCTGTTGATGTGGTTAGAGTGTGGCGTGAGAATGTTGGTATTTCGAGATGCTTCGTGCGTGCCGTGCCATGTTGGTACTTTAAAACAGGAGCGATGGTTTGAACAAGATCGACAAGACTCCGACAAGTGCTACCATCAGAGCTTTGTGTGGCTATGGGAGGACCCTGACGCCACTTCCAAGTTCACCACCGACAATGGACGGGACCTCAAGTGCTCCTTCCCGGAAGCCGTAACATCAAGTTCTTCCTCCCGATCTCGAAGTCCTTTTTCTTGGATCCGAAGACCGCCAAGATCGCCACCGGTACAACAAGTACTCCGACAAGGACGCCAAGATCTACTGACGCCCGGCGTCCGAAGCCGAGGACCCCGACGAGAACCCCGACACGGACACACCGAGTTCTCCATCGAGGAAACCAAGGCCGTCGACATGGGACCAAAGGCGTCGAGCACTTCACCGGACACGAGACCACGGACGACAAGTTCTATTTCGGACGCCGAGTTCGAGAGTCCGGATCGACAAGATTTGCCCGCTACCCGAGAACGATCCCGCGAGACCGAATCCGTCGAGCCTCGAGACCGACCCGAACCGGAACCCCGGATCGCCGAACCCTAATGTGTGACCCTTATCCGAACCCCTATTTTTATAAATGCTAAATAAACTTGATGCATATTGTGTGGTTTGGGGGCCTTATGCCGATTCACCTTATAATTAAATATGGGGCCCATATGCGGGCAAATTCAGTCTCATATCAGCCTCATTTAAACTTGTGTAGCGAACCGGTGATATATTCTGCCTTGTTAAACCACATTTAAATTGCGGGTTAGCTAAACAACATGAACCACCTAAATATTGTCGGGACCCCGGTTCCGCTTAATATGACCTAATTGCATCGCATCTTTGCCATGTCATACATCATACATGCATCATGCCGATCTTCTGCCGTTGTATTAAATATTGCATCCGGTGTTTATTCTAGTGTTTTGCTTCTTCGCGGATAAGGCCGTTGAGTTGATGCGAGTGTCGACCCGATCTTCGGTTGAACCTTCGACAATGTTTTCAGGTGAGCATCTCCCCCTTTCTACCTATCTTACTTTTCTAGTATTTATTCCCTCCTGTTGATCTTTTGCTATCTGTGTTGCGATGCTCTAGTTTTCGTACCCGTGATTTCCCTTGCAGCCATATATAGCCTTGGACACATCCTATTACCTGTTGTTTGGTAGATAGTTGGACCCACGCGTCATAGTCGCTTGCTCAAGTATGGTTGCGTGTCGTCAAGTACCACAGTTGTTGGAGAAGTGCCGCATGTTTGTTGTTGGAAATGATCATGGTTTTACTTTTCGTCACTTTAATTACTGTTTAACAACTAAAAATTGAAGTAAAGAGAGGCATCGGTGGGTGATAGATAATGTTGGTTTTGAGCCCACTTGTGTCCCGTGGGACCCCGAGTTCTTGACACTGTTAGAGATCGGCGCTAACCACGGTGGGGAGATATGGGCCCCCATTGATTATTACCGATTTCAAAGTATTGTACTAGGGCCACAAACTAGTTTGAGGTTTTATTTACGATCTGTACTTATTCCATGCTTCTTGCTTTATTACGTTTGTGCGAGGAGCACCTTGTCTTTTAGGATCGGGACACGTTTTGTGTGTCGGCAGTCCCGATTTTGGGATTTCTTTGTCGTTCTGCCGTCTACCCAAACCCTAAGTCCGTCTCGGACCGGCAGACTTCGTTCGGGTTCGACTTGGTGGGGTGGCCCCATGTACTTGCTTTAGTGCAGGGCGTCGTGACTTAGGCCCCGCCGACATACCGATGGGTGTATGTTAACTGATCTGGCAAAAAGGGTCGAAGTGCCTGTGGATACTTTGGTGCACCCCTGCAGGGTTAAATCTTTTCGAGAAGCCGTGTCCGCGGTTATGGACGACTTGGAGCACAGTGCTTGATCATAGACAACTATAACTAAAGTTTACTGTTTTAAAATGACTTGTATCCGATTTGACTAGTAATCAGCTTCACTACAACGGAATGGCTAAATAAAAGTACCAACCACTGTTGGGTTTTGGGTTATCTCATGCTAATTGTATCTGACTAGTAAGTGTTGCAACTATCACGGAATGGCTAACTAAAAGTGCTCACTGCTTACTTTATCAGGATGATTATCTAAACCTGACTAGTAATTGCTGCAACGATAACTGAATAAGTTAAACTGCCAACTGTGTGAGTTCCTCGGTTGACTTCCTCGTTTGGTCTCGAGGGGGAACGCTAGGATGGGTTTATTTGAGGGTAGTACCAGGTTGGATTCGAATAGGTCTTTCTTATCCCTCTCTAATAGTTGCCAGATGTATCGAGTCTCTATAGGTTGTTCAGTGCATGCTGCCGCTGCCGCTTCAGTCCACCATACCTATGTAGGCGAGGACCACCGAATTCTAGTCTCGCCGTGTACTGGCCTCAGTACTGATGCTCCTCTTTTTCCTTTGCCCTTTGTCGGCACCCCTTTTGTTTAAGCAGGTTTTGAGATCGACGCCGTTAGCAGGGTTACCCTTCCGGCTTGGCAGGTTATGGGCCATTGGTTATTCTTCAGCGCTCTTAGCCCCATTTGCCTCTTGCCCGTACTCAGACGCTGTGTCAATCTCAAGGTGATATGGATCTTCGTATTGTATATATGTATTCTTGACTCATTGAGTCGTTATATATATATACATTACGTGGGTCCCATCGAGGACTGTTGTGTAATGTTATTACTTCGTTTTCCACCCGCACGAAAGTGCCTGGTGGGCACCTTCGAATCGTTTCTATGCGGGTTTGGCGGGTTTCGCTAAGACTTGCATAGGGCCGATTCTGAGGGTGTTACATAACCCTAAGTTTGATGATTAGAGTTTGATGATCCAAGCTTAGTATTTTTGGGATGTTACAGAAAAGAATATGAAGTGTTCCATCAAGTTTGTGAGGGTTGTAATCACTAAGTTTTCACATAAAAAAATACTTTTTAATTGGAAGATAGCTGAAAACAAGAATATACTTGGAATGGTGTAACACACCATGCATAGGAGTTTATAGTGGACACTTTGGAATAACTTGGTTTCTTGGGAGGTGGAAGCATGAGTAGAACTTACTCATACAAATGGAGGCTAGCAAAAGACTGGGAGAAACCAACTAAGGGAGCAATAATGGACATAATCATGTAGAGCGAAAAAACATTACTAATCAAAGCATAGAGTGGTACTACAAGTCAAGGACTAAATGATCATGTAGGCTATGGTGACTTGTTCATAGTCAAAACATGGTGTAAGCATGTGCCAAGTCAACCCAAACAAAACATCAAAGGAGAATACCACAATACTATGCTTTTGTATGCTAAAACAATGCATGATTCCTTCAACGCACACTAAGAAATCCCAATTGTTTGGAACAAGTCATGCTACAACAATAATCACTAAGCATATGGTCAAAACAACACCTAGCATGTCATGCTAAAGTCTAAGTCACAGTCAATGCAAGCTCCTCTAGCACTTCCAAGCAAGAACTTTCTACTCCTTTCTAACACTAAGAAACTTATTTGAAACAACACGGCGAGAACGGGCATCCAAAATACTTTATTCAATCAAACTAAACAAACTAAGCAAAGCAAACGAAAGCTAAGACGCTCCAAGAACAACACAATAGTGCATGAAACAATAAAAACGAAGTGTCTAGATAGACCTGAGATTTTTATTAATGAAGAAGGGGATGCCTTGGGCATCCCCAAGCTTTGACGCATGTACCTCTTGGATATTTCTTGGGGTGACACCGGGGTGGCATCCCCAAGCTTGATCTTTTTTCCATTCTTCATCTCATTACATAATTCTCTCTCTACACCTGAAATTTTTCCTTCATACAAAACTTCACACAATCTTCATTAGCAATATTAGTGTATTCAAAAAAATAATAAGCCTTTGTGTTTAGCTTTGTAACAGCAAAAATTTTCACTAAAAACACAAGATACTGTAGCAACTCCTTCAAAAAGCTCAATTCCCCAAAAAAGAGAACTCAAAATAGAATCAATAAGATGTAAATGCAAATAATGGCAGAAATCTATCAAAACATACCAGCAGGTAGAAACCTATTTTTTCGAAAATCTTCTATTGATCAACTCAAAAAGTGTTGAACTAACGAAAGGTAGCTAACATACTGGGGGATTTATTAGTAAATTTTCAGCTGAATCCAACTTATAGATACTCCTCACGAATTTTTATGGTGGAGGACAGAAATCTATTTCGGGAAAGCAACTCCCCAAATCTTACTTCCCTCTCATTAGAGGTCATTCTTGGCACAAAAAGGATAAGGACAGGTCATTAATGAAGTAATAACTTCCAAGACTCAACAAAACTCTTGGGTTATCTCCCAAAAAGTACTTTTCTTTAAGGCCTTTAAGTTAGGCACAAGAAGCAAGAAATCAAGTATTTTCAAATGAAGAGTTATTACCCCTCTTGCTCCTTCCTTTCTTACCTTTCTTCTTCTCTTTAGGGAAAATATGATTTCTTATTGGAGGAGAAAAATGCATAATGCCTTTTCCCACATCTATTATTGCTCCAAGGTGTTTCAGTAGGGATCTTCCAAGTGTAATATGTCCTTTGCCTAAACATTCAATAACAAGATAATCCGTAGACACCATTTTCCTTGAGTTTTTTCTAAACACACCTTTAGCTATTCCAATCGGTAATAAAGTGGCATTATTAGTACGAGAGATTTCCTCTCCTCCTTTAGAAAGCTCCCAAAGGCTCAAAGACTGATAGATATCTTTAGGCATAAGGCAAAATTCAGACATGATATCACAACGAGCATCAAAAGTTGCACTATTTATAGTGACTTTGATTGTGGGAATCCACTATGAAGGCTCAAAATTCATTGGAACATAATTATGGTACTCCCTAAGTGTGTGATAGCAACTGTTCAAAGCAGCAGTACTGGATTCAAGAGTGTTCAACCTAGCAAAAATATCTATGAAAGAGGAATCAGACTTGCCAGGAGTACTATAAATTATAATCAACTTTTTTATGGCATCAAAAGCTTCATCCTTAGTACATAGCAAAATATCTTTCTCAGCCATGCATCCAAAGCATATCTATAACAAAGAGCAATACCACGGTAGAAACTATTAATAACTAAGCTAAGACTCATCTTAGGCTCAGTTTCCCTTTGTAAGGCAGAGATTCTAGACCAAGATTCTTTGAAAATCTCTTCACTTTTTTGCTTAAAAGTGAATATCCCTTCCATAGGTGTCACAGAGAATGGACCAAAACCACAAATGGTAGCAACTAGGGCAGGAAATATATTTTTGTGTTTTTGATAAAGCAAACCAAACTAGACTAATTTTTTTTGGAGTTTTTGATACAAATAGGCAAACAAAACAAGCAAAAGAAACTAAGCAAACTAAAAACAAATAAAAGATAAAGGTTGAGGAGTACTCCCCTTGTGAAGAAGTCCTTAGCCTCCCTGGCAACGGCGCCAGAAAAAGCCTTGATGAGTGCAGCAACACTTCTTTGGGAGACCCCAAGCGGAAGGTATGATGTAGTACAGCAGGCAAGTTTCCCCTAGTAAGAAACCCAGGTTATCGAACCAGTAGGAGGAAGGAAACGTCCCAAAGTTGCTGCAAGCAACGTGGGGACCTGCATAACACAAACTCAAGACTTTTCCCCAACTAACAGTGAGGTTGTCAATCTCACCAATTGCCGTAACAAAGGATTAACTGTATGGTGTGGAAGATGATGATGGTTTGCATCAAGTAAACAGTAACAGTGGAAGATGTATCAATGGTAAAGATTGGACCGGGGTCCATAGTTCACTAGTGGTTCTCTCCTTAGATAAACAACATGGTATGAAGGGTAAACAAATTACAGCAGGACAATTGAGAGGAACTGAGCAAGGAATAACAATGCAATACTAGACAAAAAGATCCTATGAGATTCGATTGAGCAATACAACAATATACATAGACCATCATCCAACTTCATCTATGACTAGAAGTCCACCTTCAGGTTATCATCCGAACCCCCTCTAGTATTAAGTTGCAAGCAATAGACAATTGATTTAAGCAAAGTGTGTAAGGTAAACAATCCACTTGTTCCATGAACAAGAGACCGTTGTTTTCTTCCTCGTGGCAATAGCACATCTACAACCGAAGATATTTTTTTCACTTCCCTTGGAAACTAGAGGCATGAACCCATTATCAAGGATAAATACTCCCTCTTGGAGTCACTAGCAACTACTTGGCCAAGATAGCTACTAACAACGGAGAGCATGCAAGATCACAAACAACACAGACATGATAGAATCAAATAGAAAACACAATTTCAATATGACATAGTAATCTCAATATCCATCGGATCCCCGCAAACACAAGATGCATGATTACAAATAGATTAGATCTTGATCATGAACAGAGTTCACAAGATCTATACAGGAAAGCACAAGAGGAGATACAACCATCTAGATACTACATGGACCCGAAGTCCAAGGTGCAACTACTCACACTTCATACCGGAGGCTGGCATGATGAAGGAGAAGGCCTCCGGGATTATCTCCCCTCCGGCAGGGTGCCGGGAAGAGCTTTAGATCCCCCGATCTAGGGACGGTGGTGGCGGCAGCTACAAATGGTTTCGTGGAGTTTTGATCGGGTTCCTAGGGTTTCTGCATCGGGAGCTTCCTATAGGCGAAGGGACGATCCAGGGGGCACCAGGGAGGCTGCACTCCCGAGGCATGGGGTGGTCCCACCCGCGCGGCTAGGGGGTGTGCCCCCCTGGTGAGCCTTCTCCGTCTCGTCTTATGGCTTCATGTTGCCCACGGTAAAATATTGACTTTGGCTTTTGTCCCATCCAATTCTGAAAATATTGATCTTCTGCCTTTCTGGAACCAAAAACAGAAGAAAATAAGGAACTGGCACTATGGCAACTTGTTAATAGGTTAGTTTCAGAAAACATAAAAAACACCTCAAAGTGTAGACAAAGCAAAGCAAAGTAGATACTAAACAAGCATGGAGCATCAAAAATTATAGATACGTTTTCAATGTATCAAGGCGCACTTTTGCAAAAAGCGAGTGGGAGGCGTCAATGATGCTGGCTTTGGCTCCTCTCCCTTGATCCTTGTACCGTAGCACGCGAGAGGATGAGAGAGGTGGCCCATGCGAGATGTTTGGGGATATGGTGCAACCAGACCACTGAGAGGGGGGTTTAGCCAGGTCTAGAGAGGGGTACCAGGTGGGGTGTCGTGGTGACGTTAGATGGTTTGATTGGTGAGCTAGGGGGTTTAGGGTAGATGGTAGGTATGTTTATCTAGATTTAGATATAAACTAACTTGCATGAAAGTTAGATTAGAGACGAGGGAGAGAGAGAGTAACAAGGGTTTAGCTTAGATTAAGGAAGATCAAGATTGAATAAAATTGAATGATAAGGCTAAACAAAACCAATTCAAATAAGGGGCATATGCACATGAGGTTTATTATTGCATTTGACTATAATGGTGCATGCATATGAAAATATTTTGTGAAGACAAACTAAACCATATGCATGTGATCCAAATCAATTGTGTAATTTAAAAGGTTGCAAAGTAAAAAAGATCTTGAAGTGACCGTAACCACATGGCATCAAAGGAATGATTTGGATATGATATAAGGTGTTGATGAATAGAAGAAAATATCTATGTAGATGTATGTGACAAGAACTAAATACCACAAAACCACATGGCCACATACAAATGTATGGTTGGAAAAAGGTGATATCAAGAGAAGGTGTTATGGCAAGTTGGTGTATAGAAGGATTTTAAAAGAGATTCTCATGACTCAATTTGGGCATAACGCAATTTATCAAAAAGAAAATACAATATATCAAGAGGCAAATACAAGATACACAATATATAATACATATGGGATAAGAACCAAGTAGAGGGGTTTTTATATGATGCTCAAATTCAATGTGACATGGTGACATGAGCATGATATAATAATGATGCAATAAATGTCATGTAGGAAGTAGAATTTTATTATGATTGATATAGCATTATAGATGTTAGACATATGGGATGCTACAGTCTTTTATTTTAATTTTTTGACACTAACCATTTGTTACTACATATCGCAAAAGCGGGACAATTTATAGCAAAACAAGGCTTGATATAGCAAAAGCGGGATTTAGTTCTTTTTAGGGACACGTCGCGGCACGGGATCCGGGGAACGCGTTTAGTACCCCCCCTAGATTAAGTGCATCAGAGTAGCTGATGTTTTGCAATTTACATCCGCTGATTCCTATCTTTTGCCAATTGAAATGCCTCCGCAAAATTCCCCTTCCGGCAAAATAGTCTTTTATTCTATTTTTTGACGCGAACCGTTGTTGCTACATATCTCAAAAAACAGGACAATTTATAGAAAAAATAAGGCTTAATCACTACTAGGAAAATGGCTATAGGTAATCAGCACATCCGTGGCTCACATGGTTGAAGTGACCCACGGCTAAAACAGGCGTGGCTCACCTATGGGCAGTGCCCTACTAGTAACTAGAACAACCGTGGCGCACATGGCCATAGTGCGCCACAGATATGTGTGGGCCAGGGCCCTGTTGGCCGCACGCCAAACATCCGTAGCGCACATAGGGTAGGTGCGCTACGGTTGTTTGTGTCAACCATGGCGCACATGGAGGGGGTGCGCTACTCCTAAGCGCATGCCCCCCTCTGCTGTGAAACGGCCAGACACATCCATGGCGCACTGTGGCATGTGCACCACGGATGTTACTCCTCCCTGTGGCGCACTAGGGCAGAGTGCGCCACAGATGTGTCGATTTTTTTACAGCACTTTATGTGCACATGTGTGACCACATCCACCACCCCACACTTCACTTTCCCCTTCTTCTTCCTCCTTAGATCTAGTCGGGATCTTCTCCTTCCCACCTCAATTTCTCCACCCATTCACCATTTTTAGCACCTAGAACTTGCCTTGGATGTTACATAAGTAATAGAGGAAGGTCTCCGGTCTCTCATCTCCTTCTCCGGTCTCGCGCGCACATCTCCTTTCCATCTTTCTCGCGATTTGTCTCTCATTTCGGTAAGTTGTCCATGTAAGGATGTGTTCATGTGTATATGGTATGCTCATATATATGTAGATGATCGATGTGAAGGGTTCGCAGCATAGAAAACAAAAATTTTCCTACGATGTGAACTATATACCAAGATCTATTTATACTAGATACAAACAACGGGCGGATGTATATCCGTAGAGAACATACCCTTGAAGACCGACAAAGTTTAACGAGTCCCACTCGTGGTTGATGTAGACGATCTCTTGCCGATCTCAAGATCGAGAGAAGTCCTAGCGCAAAATCAGCGCATCCGTGCTCGCACACGCTCGAGGCACCGAGCAACCTCCGCCTCGCCTCCAGCGATGCATGGAAGCACAACTCTTTCTTGCCGAATAGCCACGGGAACATGTATCTCGCTAGTCCGAGACCATGGGGATAAATTCTAGAGGGGAGAGATCCTTCACGAGGAGGTGTGAGTGAGAAGTGAGAGGAGGGCTCTTTATAGGAGGAGGGGGAACCCCAAGGGGTGGGCATGGGGCTGCCCCTTGCCCTCCCTTCATGTGGGTGGACACTCCACTCACAAAACTCCTCCAAATTCCTCCACTCAAAATCCCACTCAAAGATCCCATTAAATTTCCACCAAATTTAATGCAAACTCTCATTAAATAAAACTCTTTATTTTATTCAGAATTTTGTCAATTACTTTAATGCCAAACATTCACAATAACCCCTTGCTAGAATTCTATTTCACATGCATAACCACTTTATGCAATTTCACCAAAAACTTGTTTCGGTATCTAGTGAAATAAATTCGCGCTTGTTTATTCTTTCGTCATGAAACTTTTGCTCCAATTGGATGTCGGTGTCTCTTAAGTGTGTCACCCTACGGTTCGTGAATAATGCGGACATGATCGAGACCCTTCTCGATCAATAATCGAAGCGGATCCGAGACCCATCGACTCCACACATTCAACGATGACTTTCTTGTGATCGCGGAACCTTTACGCTAGTATCTTAATCCCTTTGTTTCACGATATATTACATGTCCGAGATTCGATCATCGGTATCCATACCTACTTTGATCTACATGCACTCTTTTCTCGTTCCGTGATATAACATTCTAGTGATCAAATCACTTGCTTGCAAGCTAATCAATGTGATATCACCGAGAGGGCCCAGAGTATATCTATCCGTCATCGGATGAACAAATTCCACTCTCGATCCACGAGCCTCAACATAACACTTTATTAGTTCTGAATCCATCTTTATAATCACCCATTACGGTGTGACGTTTGATGTTATCAAGAAACTCTTAGGTGTTAGTGATTGACATGATCTCATGGTCTAAGGATTAGGATCACCGTAAGTTGTTATAGCAATATAAACTCAATGACTTTGATCGTAATGCTATACTTCGGATGAATGTTCATCACATCATTACACTAATGTTGTGATCCCGTTATTAACAACATCCAATGTCCATGATCAGGAAACCTTGATCATCTTGTTAATCAACGAGCTAGTTTATGAGAGAGGCTTAACTAGGAACTTTCTGTTTGTTTATTAAACACACATGTATTAACGTTTCCGTATTAATACAATTATAGCATGCAAAATAAACATCTATCATACACTTGGAATACACATAATAAACAATTTATTATTGCCTCTCAGGGCATATTCCCTTTAGTCTCCCACTTGCACTAGAGACAATAATCTAGTTACATAGTGATGTATCTAAGACCCATTGAGTTCTGGTGTTGATCATGTTTTGCTCTAGGGAGAGTTTTAGTCAACGGATCTGCTACATTGAGATCCGTATGTACTTTACAAATCTTTATATCTCCATCCTTGACATGCTCGCGGATGGAGTGAAACCGCGCTTATGCTTGGAATGCTTGTGAGACCTTGGCTCTTTGGCATTGGCAATGGCACCATTGTTGTCACAATAGATCACCATTGGGTCCAACGCCACAACTCCTAGTTCGGATATGAACTCCTTCATCCAAATCGCTTCCCGAGACGACGCAAAGAACATATTCGGCCTCCATTGTTGATCCGCTACCACAGGTTGTTTGGAGCTCCTCCAACTAACCTCCGCCATTCATGAGAAATACGTATCCGGATTGAGACTTAGAGTCATCCGGATCGGTGTCAAAGCTAGCGTCGACATAACACTTAGCGACGAGCTCTTCTTCACCTCAGATACAAGAAACATATCCTTAGTTCTTCGTAAGTACTTAAGGATATTCTTGACCGCTATCTGTTCGAACACGGATCCGATTGGTACCTACTAGTCAAACTAATAGCGTGTACATCCGGTCTTGTACATAGCATGGCGACATTATAGAGCCTATGGTCAAGCATAGGGACTTTGTCCATTATCTCTTTCTTCGGACTTTGAGTCTTACTCAATGTCTTGCCTTGCAACATAGGTAAGAACCCTTCTTACTCGTCCATTTTAAACTTCTTTAAAATCTTATCAAGGTATGTACTTGATATCCCTATTAGGCGCCTAGATCTATCTCTATAGATCTTTATGCCTAATATGTATGACGCTCATCTAGGTCCTTCATTGAAAATTTGTTGTTTAGATAACTTTTAACAAAGTTCTATATCATTTCCGATCAATAATATGTCATCCACATATAATATCAAATGCCACATTGCTCCCACTCACTTTCTTGTAAATACAAGCTTCTCCATAAGTTTGGACAAATCCAAACTCTTTGATCACCTCATCAAAGCGGAGATTCCAACCGTGATGCTTGCTTCAATCCATAGATGGATCGCTGAAGCTTGCACACCTTGTTAGCATCCTTAGGATCGACAAAACCCTTTGGTTGTATCATATACAACTCTTCTTCAATATTACCATTGAGAAACGGTTTTGACATCCATCGCCATATTTCATAATCGAAATATGCAGAATTGCTAACATAATCCTAATCGACTTTAGCATCGCTACGGAGAGAAAGTCTCATCGTAGTCAACTCCTTGAATTTGTCGAAACCCCTTTGCGACAAGTCGAGCTTTATAGATGGTCACATTACCATCAACATCAGTTTTCCTTTTGAAAATCCATTTGTTCTCCACGGCCTTTGTGAGGTAATTCCACCAAGTTCCAAACTTGATTTTCATACATGGATTCCATCTCGGATTTCATGGCTTCTAACCATTTGTTGGAATCCGGGCTCATCATCGCTTCTTCATACGTCAGGTCATTATTTTTCATCAACCATGAAATTTATGACAGGATTTGCGTCTGTTTGACTGCGAGGTTTACTCTCTTCGAGTTTCATGATCATTATCATTAGTTCCTCTTCATGGAGCCAACTCCGCCATACTTTGAAGAGAAGGTTCCACAACCTCTTGAGTTCTACCTTCCGACTACTCACACCTTCGCGAGAAACTCTTTCTCTAGAAAGGATCCATTCTTGGCAACAAAACCTTGCCCTCGGATCTGTGATAGAAGGAATACCCAATAGTTTCTTTAGGGTATCCTATGAAGACGATTTTTCCGCTTTGGGTTCGAGTTTATCCGGTTGAAGTTTCTTCACATAAACATCGCAACCCCAAACTTTAAGAATGACTTAGGTTTGTTTCAAACCACAATTCATACGGTCGTTTCAACGGATTTAGATGGTGCCGATTTAAAGTGAATGCTTTCTAGTGCATAACCCCAAAATGACAACGTCAAGTCCGTCGAGACATCATAGATCGAACCATATCTAATAAAGTACGATGACGTTCGACACACCATTTCATTGTGGTGTTCGCAGGTGAGTTGTGAAACAATTCCACACTCTTTCATGTGAGTGCTAAACTCAGAACTTAGATACTCACCTCTGAAATTTGATCTTTCTATTACGATGATTTTCCACTTCATTCTGAAATTCCTTGAACTTTTCAAAGGTTTCAGACTTGTGTTTCATCAAGTAGATATAACCGTATCTACTCAAATCATCCGTGAAAGTAACAAAATAACGATATCCACCTCCCGACACACTCATTGGACCACATACATCGAATGTATGATTTCTCCATTGAACTGAGCGGCGGGCGTTCTAGTCATCTTGCCCATAAGGCATGGCTCACATGTATCAAATGATTCATAATCAAGTGATTCCAAAAGTCCATCCGAATGGAGCTTCTTCATGCTTTAATGCCAATATGACCTACATATATGCGGATATATCATCATCAAGTTTAATCCTTTTAGCATCAACATTATGAATATGTGTAACATTATCATCGAGATCCAAGAAATAAACCATTCAACATTGGTGCATGACCATAAAAGATTTCATTCATATAAATGGAACAACCATTGTTCTTAGATTTGAATGAAAACCACTTTGCATCAAACATGATCCAGACAATGTTCATGCTCCCAGATTATTTAAGTTTATGACTAATCCCGACGGTAAGTGGAGAGGTAGCGCGGCGATCACATCAACGTTTGATCCATTGCCGACACGCATCTTGACCTCACCCTTGCTAGCGATTCGAGTTACAAATATTAGCATCAAATACTGCGAGCACTAGTCAAGTACACATCAATAACATGTATATCATATATACCTTTGTTTGCCTGGCCTTCTTGTCGCCATGCGAGATACTTGGGGCGCTTCAGATGGCCCCTTACAATAGTAGCATCGGTATCGGACTTAGGTCCAACTCGGTTTCTTTTTAGGCGGCTTGCCGCCTTACTTCCTTCCGCTTTTCCTTCTTGTCTTTCTTGAAACCAGTGTTCCTATTGATCATCAACACTTGATGTTCCTTTTGATCTCCACTTCAGTTTTAAGCATTGTGAAGCTCGGGAGAGACTTCTTCATGCCTTGCATATTATAGTTCATCACGAAGCTCTTATAGCTAGGTGGCGGAACACGATGGATGCCTAAGTCAATGGGAATCGTTATTCCCAAGGACACAAGCTTATCGCATCTTGAGTACATGCTCACTATGTTCTCTTCCATCATGCCTAAAGAACTTTTCTCAAGCATTGTAGCTCTATGTGTGTCGAAAATCATTTTCAACTCACCCATTGTATCAAAAGCATTGCCATTTTCAAACGCTTCGAAGTTCGGCTCTAGCCCATACAATATGCCGCAATGAACTAAGTTGTGGTCCTCTGACGAGTCAGATAGACATTCTTCTCCTCGTCGGCATCGTCAAAGGTGGGGCCTAAGGCGCTTCTAGCACATATTGCTTTTGTGCAGAGAGGAGAATCCTCAAATTCATGGCCCATTCAAGAAAGTTGCTACCGTTCGTTGCTAGTTTCTCTTTCTCCATGAACGCATTGAAATTAAAAGGGTGGTGCCATCTACAACAGAATTTGTAAAGTTTAGACTATGTATGATAGATTGAGTTCAACTAATCTATATTATAATGAACTCCCACTCAAAAGCGACATCCTCGTGTCCTTTTGGTGATTACATGAACCAAATCCACTACACCAAGTCCGATCATCACGTGAGTCGGATAGCTTCAAAGGCGAGCATCAAATGGGCATCATATCAACTATATGACTCATGCTTAACCTTTCTGTGTTCCGAGGCCATGACATGCTAGGCTCGCCAAGTTAGAACCTTAGTATTTTGCGTGTGTATTTTACACCAAGTATGGTCGAGGATCCAAGTACACCCGATCATCACGTGATGTCTTGGAAAACATAATCGGTGCATACTAAAGGAAGAACACATTCTTATCTTGATATTTAAATGAGGGATCATCTTATTATGCTTAACAAAGCGCTAAACAAGCAATATAAGATGCAATCAAACATCATATGTTTATTAGTGAAATTATATGGTTCCCGCAGATGATCTCTATCATGTGCATCGTGGTATGATCACTATCATACCTATATGTAAATCCGGTCTATGGATTTTACACGCTATGTGTGTTGTAAGAGTATCATCTCATACTTCTACTTACAACACTACCATATCATAGCACTAGCCCAAGAACAATCTAAACTAGACGCCTCTAATTTATCCATTGCAAGTTTTACGTGGCTTAGGGCTTCGAGATAGAACCGTTCTTACCTCGAACATGAACCACAACAAGGATAATCAAATTGTTGACAACTCGCTTGCAAAATAGATATTGACTATAGTAGGAGAGACAGACACCCGCTAGCCACTTATGCAAACTAGTTGCATGTCAAGCGTGGAACAGGTCTCATGCGAGGACATGTAAAGTTTGTCGGGCCGCTTCATCCCACTATGCCACCAATATCCAAAATCACAAGAAAGGAGCAACAACATGATCATCATCGCCCACATACTCATATGTGTACTACCGTGTAAAGTATCTACGCATAGATCCTCGATATTTCATGAAGGGTTAAAGCAGCATAGAAAACAAAAATTTCCTACGATGTGAACTATATACCAAGATCTATTTATACTAGATACAAACAACGCGGATGTATATCAGAGAACATACCCTTGAAGACCGACAAAGTTTAACGAGTCCCACTCGTGGTTGATGTAGACGATCTCTGCCGATCTCAAGATCGAGAGGAGTCCTAGCGCATCCGTGCTCGCACACACGTTCGAGGCACCGAGCAACCTCCGCCTCCTCGCCCAGCGATGCAGGAAGCACAACTCTTTCTTGCCGAATAGCCACGGGAACATGTATCTCGCTAGTCCGAGACCATGGGGATAAATTCTAGAGGGGAGAGAGATCCTTCACGAGGAGGTGTGAGTGAGAAGTGAGGAGGGGCTCCTTTTAGGAGGAGGGGAACCCCAAGGGTGGTGGCGCATGGGGCTGCCCTCCCTCTTCATGTGGGTGGACACTCCACTCACAAAACCTCCAAATTCCTCCACTCAAAATCCCACTCAAAGATCCCATTAAATTTCCACCAAATTTAATGCAAACTCTCATTAAATAAAACTCTTTATTTTATTCAGAATTTTGTCAATTACTTTAATGACAAACATTCACAATAACCCCTTGCTAGAATTCTATTTCACATGCATAACCACTTTATGCAATTTCACCAAAACCTGTTTGGTATCTAGTGAAATAAATTCCCGCTTGTTTATTCTTTCGGCATGAAACTTTTGCTCCAATTGGATGTCGGTGTCTCTTAAGTGTGTCACCCTACGGTTCGTGAATAATGCGGACATGATCGAGACCCTTCTCGATCAATAATCAAGCGGATCGGAGACCCATACACATTCAACGATGACTTTCTTGTGATCGCGGAACCTTTACGCTAGTATCTTAATCCCTTTGTTTCACGATATATTACATGTCCGAGATTCGATCATCGGTATCTCCATACCTAGTTTGATCTCGTTTCGACATGCACTTTTTCTCGTTCCGTGATATAACATTCTAGTGATCAAATCACTTGCTTGCAAGCTAATCAATGTGATATCACCGAGAGGGCTGTGAGTATATCTATCCGTCATCGGATGAAAAATTCCACTCTCGATCCATGAGCCTCAACATAACACTTTATTAGTTCGAACCCATCTTTATAATCACCGTTACGGTGTGACGTTTGATGTTATCAAGAAACTCTTCCGTGTTAGTGATTGACATGATCTCATGGTCTAAGGATTAGGATCACTGTAAGTTGTTATAGCAATATAAACTCAATGACTTTGATCGTAATGCTATACTGGATGAATGTTCATCACATCATTACACTAATGTTGTGATCCCGTATTAACATCCAATGTCCATGATCAGGAAACCTTGATCATCTTGTTAATCAACGAGCTAGTTTATGAGAGAGGCTTAACTAGGAACTTTCTGTTTGTTTATTAAACACACATGTATTAACGTTTCCGTATTAATACAATTATAGCATGCAAAATAAACATCTATCATACACTTGGAATACACATAATAAACAATTTATTATTGCCTCTCAGGGCATATTCCCTTCACGATGCTCATGATGTGTGTATGGAGAGGATCGATGGTCATATGTGTATGTATATGGAGAGTATCGATGATGCTCATGCATGTGTGTATGGAGAGGATAATTATATGTTCATGTGTGTATGGATCGGTCTCTCTCTCTTGTGTTTGTATGTGAACAAGTTGCCATTTGTTTTGCCAAAATGTTGATTCATTTCCATTTTGGCAAGACTTTGGCATTTCGCAAAGGTCCTAATTTTAGGATAGGTCATGCCGAAATTTTCTATCGACCATTGCATGCATGCATTCATTATGTGGTTCTAATAGACTTCTAATTGTACCGTCTACACCGTGCAGGCAAAAATGGTCCGCATAATGAGCGAAGGCATTGTGGCTAGATTTTTGAAATGTGCGACGGCCGACATGATACGAAATAACAAGATGGATATAAGATGTCCGTGCGAAGATGCAAACTCAACTGGTGATTGACCAGATTCCGGGAATCTGAGCGCACATGCTCGCCATGGTTTCATGGATGGATACACTCGTTGGATAAGCGAGCGAAGACGATGGAGACGGTGAAGGTGGCCAACATGACGATGATCATCATCACGGCGAGAACGGGCGAGATGATGAAGAGTCTCTGGAGATGGTGAAGGTGCGAAGCAAACCGGGGATGATGATGATCTAGATGCCGAGGAGCGCATTTACGATGGAACACCGTCAGGTGCGGACCCTTATGTGCAAGATCTGCTTCTCAAGCGCATTTAGTAACGCCAGGGCTGCCGCTAGAGGG
Organism: Avena longiglumis; assembly: GCA_030063025.1. Classification (NCBI taxonomy): domain Eukaryota; kingdom Viridiplantae; phylum Streptophyta; class Magnoliopsida; order Poales; family Poaceae; genus Avena; species Avena longiglumis. Next base: position 348,090,068 of record CP125978.1, on the reverse strand, counting down.
AAATCCAAGCTTGCGCAACTTGAGAAAGACACGGTTACTCCATTGTATGAAGGATGCAGGCCCGATGATACCCGGTTGAATGTAACGCTCAAGGCTATGAAGATGAAGGCAAAACACAAATTGGGCGACGCAAGATTCGACGATATGATGGCATTCTGGCACGATCGTCTCCCGGAGGGGAACACATGTCCAACTAGTATCGAGGACGCCAAGAAAATCGTCTGTCCTCTCGATCTACCGCACGTTAGATATCACGTATGCATCAATGATTGCATCATTTATCGGGGTGAGGACACGGAGAAAACCACATGTCCGGTGTGCAGCGTGATTCGATACAAGAAAGGGAAGAAAGCACCTCGAAAAGTGGTATGGTACTTTCCTATCACTCCTCGTCTTCAACGCTATTTCGCAGACCCTAAGGAAGCGAAGCTCATGCGATGGCATGCGGAAAGGAAGAAGCCAGGAGATGATGATGATGACCCCGAAAAGGATGAGTTGCTGACGCACCCTTCAGATGCTAGCCAGTGGAAAGCATTGGACCTCGAATTCCCAGAATTCGGTGGAGATTCGAGGAACATCAAGCTTGGTGCGAGCACCGACGGACTCAATCCGTTCGGTATCCAGAGCAGCACGCACAACACTTGGCCCGTGTTTGTATGGATGTACAACCACCCTCCATGGTTGTGCATGAAGAAGAAGTACATACAAATGAGTATGCTAATTTAAGGGCCAAAACAACCTGGTACCAACATCAATCTGTATCTCGGGCTGTTGAAAGAGGAGCTAGCCACGTTATGGGAATCTGGAGCCAATACTTACGACGCCGTCGCACAAGATTATTTCACTATGACAGCTGCGTTGGTCACTACGGTGCAAGACTATCCAGGTTGCGGGTATATCTCGGGGCAGGTTATCCAAGGATTCTGCGCATGCGTTAGGTGCATGGATAACACAAGCTATCTCCAAATAGAGAAAGATACAGGGTCATCGAAAACCGTGTTCATGGCGCACCGGAGGTGGCTCGGCAAGAATGATCCATGGAGAAAACGTGGAGACCTGTTTGATGGCAAATCAGAGACCCGAGGAATCCCAGAGCGTAGGAGCAGCGAAGAAGTGGAAGAGTTGCTAAAAAACTGGAAATATGATCCTAAGCCTAGAAAGAAGCGAAAGAGGCAGCAACAAGACAAGCCGCTGATGAAGGTATGGAAAACAAGGTCTGTTTTCTAGGAGTTGCCATACTGGAAGTTTCTCCGCACGCCTCATAGCCTCGACATCATGCATATCACGAAAAACGTGCGAGTCCGTCGCCACCATAATCAACATGGCGAGGACGAAGATGGTTCAAAAGCAAGGCACGACTGATATGCTTGGGTATCCGGAAGGAGCTTCACGAGGACGACTACTCCTGATGATCAGGAAGATGACGATGATCATGAGTCGGAGACGACACAAGGTCGTCGGAAGGGTAAAAAGTTCAAGAAGAACGAATATTACTGCCCTCCTTCTTGCTTCACTCTAAGCCAGGATGAGATCAAACAGTTTTTCAAGTGCCTTCTAGGAGTCAAATTTCCTTACGGCTATGCGGGCAAGATAAGCAGATACCTAGACGAGGCGAAGCAGAGGTTCAGTGGCATGAAGTCTCACGACTGTGCCGTGCTAATGACGCAGGTACTTCCGGTCGCACTAAGAGGGATAATGGACGAGCACGTCCGTGAAACGTTATTTGGCCTATGCAAGTTTTTCGACGTCATCTCTAGGAAGTCGATTGGCGTGAATCAGCTCGGGAGGCTACAGGAGGAGATCGTGGTGATACTATGTGAGCTTTAGGTCTACTTCTCACCCGCATTCTTCGACATTATGGTGCATCTGCTGGTCCATGTCGTGGAGGACATCGTATAACTCGGGCCGATGTTCCTCCGAAGCATGATGGCGTTCGAAAGGATGAACGGACACATCAAAGGATACGTTCGCAACAGGTCCCGTCCATATGGAAGCATAGCCAAGGGCTTTCTGGGCGAAGAGTGCATCTCTTTCTGCACGAATTATCTAGACATCGAGAACCACCCGGTCTTCCCGCCAACAGCACCTTGGCAAGATCGATGGATCTAGTCACCGAGAGGGTCGTCGCATCGCATGCGATTTTCGACGACAGACTTTGATCGAGCAAACCTCGTCGCGCTACAGCATTTAGAAATGGTCGATCCTTGGTGCGAAGCAAAAGGTTAATCGAGAAGAAGCGGTGACCGGGGCATACAGAGGACGCATGGAGAAATAATCAAAGAGCACAACTCAGATTTCACGCGTTGGTTTAGGCAGACGCTCCTTGATAATCCCCCGCGATCGCATTCTTGTGACACGAAAAAGATCATATTCACCTTGTCACAGGGACCGATGCAAAACCTGGTGACCTATCAGGCGTATGATATCAACGGCTACACATTCTACACGGAGGAAAAGGACAACAAGTGTGATTATCAGAATTCAGGCGTAACGTCGGAATTCTACACCGATGACAACGTGAAGGAAAGATTCTACGGAAGAATCGAGGAGATCTGGGAGCTCGACTACTGTGGAGAAAAGGTGCCGATGTTCCGTGTCAGATGGTCAAAGAGCGTCGAAAGAGAAGACCGGTATTTCACAACCATGGTTATACCCGAAGCAGCCAAATACAAGTCCGCCGGTGCAAACATGGCCGCGAAAAATGAACCGTGGGTACTGGCTACCAAAGTGGACCAATGTTTTTTCATTACCGACCCGACAAAGCCTAGCCGTGTTGTCGTGAGGAGAGGAAAAAGAAACATCATCGGAATGGATGGAGTCGCCAACGATCAAGACTTCGACCAGTACGGTGATCCAAAGATTGAAGATGACGACGACTACGATGCAGCAACATACATCACAAGAAGAAAAAGGACAACCCTACCCAAAAAAGGTAGCCCGTTCAAAAGAAGAAACATTAAAGTGTCGGGGCTAAATTATTCAACCGTGACAAAGAAGAGAAAAAAGATTGTAAAATGCTAGCTCAAAAAATATTGTAAAACGCGTGGTCGAAAAAGATTGTAAAGTGCGGGTGGTCGAGTAGGGCCGTGCCCGATTCATATTATTATGGACAAATTTTATGAAATTTAGTTATACTTTGAATCATATTATTTGTACCACTTTTATGACATATATTATCACTTTTGGGAATTTTTGGAATATTTAAAAGTATTTATAAAATAAAAACAAAACAAATATGACATATATTACCACTTTAGGGCATTTTGGAATATTTAAAAATATTTTTAAAATAAAAACAAAAGGGGGGGCACCAGGATTCGAACCTGGGTGCTCTGAAGTTTAGAATAGAGCAGTGGGCAGAACCAGTGGGATAGGATAGTGATTCTGTTAGATAGTGGGACGCTCTTTTCTTATACAATTGCTGGAGGAGATAGGCATAGCGCACTCTGGCATAGCGCGCTATGGATATCTGTAGCGCACTATTCCAGAGTGCGCTACACATATCTGTGCCTTATCCACTTTCACGCAGGCACAGGTCGGCCTCATCCCCATTCTCAACCGCGCCCACCGCCGCCGCTGTCGATCCCGATCCCCCGCCGCCGCTTTCTCCATCTGCCATCTCGCCAGCCGCCGTCGCTCGAGGAGGAGGCCGTGGAGCAGGAGGCCGTGGAGCAGGAGAAGGAGGAGGCCCGCCGCCGCTCGAGGAGGAGGCCCGCCGCCATCGTCATCCGCCCGCCCGCCCGCCCGCCATCATCGTCCTCATCTCAGAGGTCAGCGTCGCCCCTCCCCTTTGTCCCTCTGTCCCTCTCTCTCCCCTCTCTCCCTCTCTCTCTCCCTCTCTCCCCTCTATCCCTCATCTTTTTGTTGGTCAGGAGCCATGAATGAGTACTTCAAACCTCCTTGGATGATATTGTTAGCATGTTACTCATTCTGTGTTGTTTTCTTAAGCTGTGATTGGTTATCTAAATTGCATGTCTTCTGAAGCTCGATAGTGTATGCTTGTTTTCTGAAGCTCGACTGATTTGGTTTTGAGTTGCAGTGTATCTGTGGAAGCAACGAAAGATTTTATGGTTAGCAATATTGATTTGTTGTGGAAAGTCATTTAGTTATCTGGCTACATCATTGCATAAAATTGTTTTCCTTATATCTACCACAGGAGGAAAGGTTGCATGTGTTGGTTTGCTGGAGAGGTTACTAAATTAGGCTCTTCCAAGAGGAAAGAGGCAGTGAGAATATATTGTAATCCTTCTTGCTTGATTAATTCACCTCTGGTCTCTGGAGGGTCCACTATATATAGGACTAACAATCCAAACTAGGAACAAACCAAATACTATCATCTTCACCTCTGGAGGTCCACTATATAATAGATTTGCAAGGATAGAAATTGGAGCTAGAAATGTGGTAATGGTTTTGAAATTTAGGTTTTCGGATCACATTTTTAACTGAGTATGCATTGCCAGATGCTACTGATAGGTAAATATCCTTGCCTTGCATATATTTCTTATGCTATTTGTTCACTGGTAGCACAGTTCGAATCTAGCCCCTTGTGTCTATAGTATATATGTATACGTGTACGGAAGATATACACATTTCAGATGTGTGACACCACATTGCTTTGTGTGTGCCACAATGCAATCTAAACCTTTAATAAAGGTATAATGAGTGGAACATATTCTATAGAAATACCCTCATGCATGACCTGAATTTTTTTCACTTACTAAAGAAAACACAGATGTTTACCATGCAGGAGCCTACACAAACAAGGTATGTGTGAGAGTGCTGAAGATATTTGGCAATGTATCAATTATTTCTAGGTGAACATTGAAGAATTCGTCTGTTTTTGTATTTCTCCTTGACAGCAAGGCATATAGTATCAATAGGCATCCAGGGTCGGGGAAAAGAGCGAGGAGGGGTGAGCAGCTGGGTGGGGGACTGAAAGGAAACATACATAGAGCTTTTTGCTTAGTTTGGTAATCATGAACCATTGCACATCTCTGGAACCTAATGCCCAGATCAAGAAATGTCATAATCTGCGGAATATGATTGTTCAAGCAACACTGATTTAGTATCTTTGAAATTATCTCAACTAATTTTGGTTCCAATATACTCCTGAAGGCGTGGAATTTCACACCTATATTTGGTTTAGCAAAGTTTCATACTCATAGTCATTGAATTTTTATTCCTTAATAAAACCCATGCAATTTCAAGATGCCAAGTTTTATAAAAAGAAGCCACGGGAGTTCTATTGTCATAACCTGTTGCTCCCTCAGAGACTCATGAAGCCAAAAACTTTAGAATAGAGCATGATGTTCCTTCACCGATTTTCCATGGAAGTTTTATTTTCATAACCTGTTGCTCCCTCAGAGACTCATGAAGCTCCACTCAGGCATCTTAATCCTTCTTTTTTAACTGCATATAGTAGCCAGTCTAAATTGTTATTGTTTATACATCTGTAGATGCAGTTGTCATCTCCGGACTTCTGTTCCTGCTTACAAGTGAAGGACACAAAGAGATTTCTTGCAATATAGGTTAAAAGAAATTTATCAGGCTGTCATGATATTAGGCAGTCATGCCTTTCGGTTAAACCTGAATATGCACTAGAGTAGTGGTGCTGATGTCTATACTGAAACCTGAAACTGCTGAAACCTTTATGCTTGCTGCTGTGTGTACTATTTGTGAAACCTGTGTGTACTATTTGTGCAAACCTGAAGCTATTGTGCAAAGTTGCTGTGTATACTATTTGCTGGCTATACTGGGCCATTTATGCTGGTTGTGCTGGCTATGATGGCCATTTATTGTGTGCTAGCTATGCTGGCCATATATATGCAGGTTCTTGTATGAAATGAGTCCCGATTTTTGTCGGAATGTTGATTAACTTCCGTTTCGGCAGAAATCGGGCACTCCTAGTTTAATAAAATTAGCAAAGGTCATGCCGGATTTTTCCGTGCATTTAACCAATTATTTGTGTTTTATTAGTGCAAAGATGTGTGACAACGACGAGGCTGGATTTTCTAAGCGCATCAACGCTGAAGGAGAACTCAGACCTCCGAATAAACAATTGACATTCTGGGAGGCGGCCCAGCGGCTAGATGACGATGAAGAATACCATCCTTCGGAGAGCGAGGATGATGAGATGGAAGACACGGAGGAAGAAGCCGAAGGAACGGCGGACGATGAAACCACTGATGGCGGCGAGGGCACATGGAGTGGTAGCAATCCTCCTAAGAAGAAGAATAAGAAGAAGCCGAAGGACCGGCGCCCGAACACAGTTGGCACGGTCAGGGAGGAATTATCGAAGTGAGCCCATCAGGGGTTCCTTTGGAGACCGCCCTTGTCGTCAAAGGGTATGGTGGGCAAGTGGCGGCGATTACCCGGACAACCATCTCGATCAACACCGAGAATCTCCGGCATAAAGATAATGGCCACTTGCGCACACTCCTCTTCGAGAAGTCGCATAAGATACAAGTTCCCGCTAAGTATCGAACACAAATTATCATGGGAGCAGTAAACAAATCCGCCCTCACAAAGATGAGCACCGCCTGGCCACTGGAGAACCCGGATAAAGAAGAAGATCTATAAAGAAGGCAAAAGTCTCAAGGAGATCCAGAAGATTGACCCAGATCACGAAGATCAATTCGGGAGTTCAAGGAGAGGTGTGAATCCGAAGAGCCTTGGCCAATAGTAATCGGGAAAGGTGCTACAGGCGATGAATATAGGTCATCACCATCTCGGATCTGGTGGATCTGAATCATGGAGGCCAAATGGAATAAGGAGGACGAACAGTATAGATCCAAGGGGATAGATAAACCCTTTGCTAAATTCGAACCCGGGCAGGTTCGAAACTTCATCAGGGCCCGTTACCATGTGGACCCAAAAACCAAACAACTCACCACGGATCCTGCGGTGAAGGAATTCGAGGAAATTGTGGTGAGTATAATCTAATTACCGCGGATCAACTCGATTGCAATCTAATCGATGATCTAAACAATTCACTGTTACTTCTTCTGCAGGAGGAGGAAATTGTTGCTAGTCATGGATCCCAGGGTTCCTCATCCCAGGGGTCGACGGCGGCCACCCGGTGGGATAACCCTTTTAACAGGGCGATGAACCGGGCCAAGAAAATAGAGCCGGTTACGAAGAAGCCGTCGTCGGCTGGCAATCTGGCCAGCCTCGGGGGTAAGAATTGGGTGGATCATTTTGGTCCTACGCCGAGGACGCATGTGGCGCCGTCGGGAAGGAGCGAGGAGGAAAACCGCGAGGTTTAAGAACTTAAGGCACAAGTGGCATGGATCTCGCAGATCGTCCAAGACAACCTGGCAATCACCCTCACGTCCTTCCTGCCTACCTTGGTGGAGTCAATAGCGAACTGGAGTGCGGGTGGTCGAGTAGGGCCGTGCCCGATTCCAAGTATGGTCAGCAGCCACTCGAACAACGCGGCACCGACGAATCAGGCGAACTACGTGTTCGTGACTCCGCCCTCTAGCACCACGGCGCCGCAAGTGTTGGTGACTCCCCCTGCCATCACCGCGGCGCCGGAGTACATGTTGGTGACCCCTGCCATCGTCGCGGCGGCACCGGAGCTCCAAGCACCCGCCGGTAGGGAGAATACACCGGCGGCCAGCACCGCGCCATCAAGCAGCCCTTCCGTCTCTTGCACGCCCGTCGCCGTATGCGGTGCGTCGACATTAGCCGATCTCGACGCCATCACGGTAAACAAATTTATCTAATTACCGCCTTTCATGCCATCTGTTACTCTTATGGCATCTTTGACGATGCCGTACATGTTTTCCGCAGACGAATGTTCCTTGCACTCTCTTATGCTACGTGAACAATGAGCTGAGGGATGTTGCCAAGGGTACCATCGTTCAACCCTTGCATTGCACGTTCCACTCAAGGCTAATGTCAGATAGCGTGCACATGGTTAAAATTAGTCGGGTGCTAAGGGGCTGCAATGACCTGGAACGTCTTCAACCCCCAGGAGCGGATGAAGAAGAGCCGTCTGTCCTCAGAACTTGCTTCGGCTTATTCTTGCTATGGCCAAAGAGCATGATCCGTTTGGGGACGGCGGGGGCCATCACGCCACAGACAACAGCACCACCTGTCGTGCCAGCGACAAGCGGTGGCAAGGCCCCCTTACCGCCCTCGCCGTCACCTCCACGCGGTGGGTCGGATGATCATGTTGATGATATGCACATGGCGCAGGATCCGGCCGAGGACGACAAAGACTGGAATGATCACTTCTTCAGCACTCAGTTTAGCAACGAAGACCTAGATGGTGGGCCCACAGAGAAAGTCACTATCACCAAGCGTCTGTTTGGTTCTCAGGAGACGCCTCCAGCTTGCGCCTTTACAGAGCCAGATGATACAACCAACCGGCCCTTTATTCTAAGCCCTGACACACTACATAGGGGCGGTGCTCAGTTCGGTGCCTGCCCGCTCTCCAAAAGGAAAAAAGGGCAGGAAAAGAAAATCTAGCAGCTCGAGCCAGCCGGTGGCGTCAACAACTACGAATCCGATCAAGTTTCGGGACGGGCCACCAAGACCCGAGGGTATTATGTGAAGGATTCATGTGGCGGGTGAGCCCATGCTACCTAAGAATTTGCGGAAGCTCGCCAGTTCAGAACTGCAGAGTGTGCATGACGGCGTGCTGACGATAGAGAGACGCCTTCTATCGGAGAAAGATCCCTCGCACCCGGTATTCGTGGTTAAGGTTCCAATAGGCTGGGGCTTCGTCGACAATGCCCCTGCGGATCTGTTCTTCCTGCGGTTCGACGACATCTTCAATATGTTCCACCTATACCCGCTGCACTATACCATGGTCCGTCTGTTTTCTCTCAGCCTGGCCATGCAGATCATTAGAGAGAACACACCGGGCATCGCTATAGTGGACCCCTACTACATGCGTGACGGCTGCTTGGGTTCCCCGCCGAATGATGTATTGTGGCCTCGTACCTAAAAATAATCCTCGTGGCGAACAAGACAAAGGAATACATTCTCGTGCCTTACTTTCCCGAGTAAGTCGTTATTCACTTGCCACCGTCGATTGGCTTTATTGCGCAGAGATCATCATCATTCTTTTTCCAACACATTCCATTTGAATTTTTTGCGCAGAGATGAACACTGCACGCTCATCTCCTTATCGCCGAAGCATTCCCATGCCACGTATTTTGACTCGGGGAGTCTAGAAAAGAAGAAAAACTACGACAAGATCAAGGAAGTTCTGGATGATGCTCTCACTGGCTTTGCCTCGACGGAAGGCACCACCTTCGTGCGTACGAAGGTCAAGTTTGGCAGGCATGTCTTCAACCACGTAACGGAGTTCCCCTGTGTGAAGCAGCCGGAAAACAGTAAGAAGGAAGCCTACTACGCACTCCATACCATGATGGCGTTCCTACTTGACCAGCGGAATTCTACGCTACCAGATCATCTCAAACAGTGGGCCGAAGCAAAGGCCAAGATGAATGATTCACATATTAGACAAGAGATGTATCGCATCCAGCAGCAGTTTGGGGCAATCATCTTTCGTGATGTCATGACTTCAGGGGGGGATCTTCTACAGAGTAAATATCCCGAATAACCCGACAGAAGATAGAGAGAGATGCGGGGGTGACTATGGGAAGTTCATCATGAGACAAAGCTCCCTCCGTCCCCTAAAGCCGAGAGAGAAGGCTTGATGTTGGCCTAGTTGTAGTTACAAACTATAGATGACCTTTCTGTGTGTGTGGACAAACTATGAATCATCGCTTACTTCTTTTGCTTATTAATATTATATATCAATCAGTGCTTGGTTTTTTTGCTTACTCTTTGGTCCTTTGCTCACTTTGGTCCTTCTTTTTTTCCTTACTCTTTTTTCGAGAATAATGCCGATGATTGAAATGTCGTGGAACACTATATATGTGAATGTGCTACGATGGGATTGTGAGCCTTGTGATATGCACAAGTCCAGGTCTTGTGCATCCTACTTGGCTCACCGTTCCATCGTAGCATATTCCTGTGTCCAACGACCTATGTATATATATGAGGCATGCTTTTCGATTTACTTTGGTGTTTTTCAAGAATAATGCCGATGATTGAAATGTCGTGGCACACTATATGTGAATGTGATGCGATGGGATTGTTCCCCTTGTGCTATGCACAGGTCCAGGTGTTGTGCATCCTACTTGGAGAACAGTTCCATCGTAGCATATTCCTGTGTCGAACAACCTAGTTATATATGAGGCATGCTTTTTGAGTTTGGTCTTTTTGATTTAGGAGTACTTTCTATAAGTGTATCTTCATATGCGACTTTAATTAAATATGTTTTTTTCAATCACCGGTTAATTATTATTGTCAACTTATAGATGACGTGGTACGTCGTGTACAAGGGACGGGTTCCCGGAGTCTACGATGATTGGGAAGACTGTCGGAGACAGGTGCACCGTTTCAACGGCAATAGCTACAAAGGGTATAACACTATGACGGAGGCGGAAGCTAGATACACGCGCTATCTAGAGGGAGTTAGGACAAGGAACCGGATGAAGACCTACACCTTTGTCGTGGCGGTGATCATGCTTATCTTCTTTGGTTGTTTATCCCGCATTTGTGTCTAGCTAGTTTAGATGTCTAGGCGAGCTTCCGAGCTCTAACTTGTTCGATCGAAACATGTATTCGCATGTCACTAAGTACTACTTTGTAACTTGATCGAAACAATGTAACTTATACTATGTATTCATGTATGAGACTTATCTATATGTATTTATTTCAATCTTGTTTTTCAAATTGTGTATTTATATATATAATTGTATATCTTGTATCTGTGTGTGTATATCTGCTGTAATATTGTATATAATCTGGCTCGGAAATTAAAAAAAACAAAAAAGACACCTATGGCGCACATGATCTACCTTCTGTGGCGCACTACACCTAAAGCGCACTATAGAAGCTTAGTGGCGCACTAGGAAGTGCGCCACAGAAGATCCTACGCGTAGCACACCTGCCCACATAGCCGTGGCGCACTAGCAGGTGCGCTACGCCTATCTCGACACAACCGTGGCGCACTAGGAAGTGCGCCATGACTGGGAGATAGTCGTAGCGCAAGGCACGTGGTGCACTGCTAGTGCGCCACAGATGATCTTTTCAGGTGCGCCACTAACTGCTGTTTTCCTAGTAGTGAATATAGCAAAAGAGGGATTTAGTCCTTTTTAAGGACACGTGGCGACATGGGACCTGGGTAATTTTGGGGAATTATCCCCAGAGGCATAGTACTCTCCTTGTCTTAAGTGCACTGGAGTAATAATGTTTTGCAATTTATAGCCGCTAATTCCTATCATTCGCCAATTCAAATGGCTCCACAAAATTCCTCTTCTCTCTCCGACAAAACAATGTTTTATTCTATTTTTTAACACGAACCGTTTGTTACTACATATCGCAAAAGCGGCACAATTTGTAGCAAAAACAAGGCTTAATATAGCAAAAGGGCACGGGACCAGGAAATTATTCCTAGGCGCATAGTACTCCCCTTGGCTTAAGTGCATCGGAGTAGACGCTATTTTGCAATTTACAGCCGCTGATTCCTAACGTTTGCCAGTGGCGTATTTGATGGGTTGTACAGCCGTTTCCTGCACCAGGCCGGTAGAAATAAGCCCATTTGGAGATTGGCACGTCAGGCCGAGCTCGCATCGCACTGGTATTAAAGCACCCAAATCATGGCCCGCTTGGAACGCCAAAATCGGATGTTTCTGCGGAGTCAGCCCCAGGGAGCCAGAAGTGCGCACGTGGCTGCACACGGGGGAAAAGCGGGAGACGGCACGACACATCGAGAACACGCGCCATAAATCCCCTCACCGCTCGCTGCTCACCTCTCTCTCCCCCATTCACAACAGTCCCTTCCCCCCAGCTCACCGTTGGCGGTTCCTATCCCATAGGGAGATCGAAGACCACCGCGAGGGAAGAAGACGGAGGTAGATCTAGGCGAGTACTCCATTTTTTGTGGCCGAAGCGGATCTGCTACTGCGACTACGGACGCTTCTTCTTGTTTCCTCGGCAAACCCGAAGCTCGAATCCTGCAGAAATGGTAGTAAGGCCTTGAACCACCGACTCTCTAAGGTTTTAGTAGCTTAGATCTATATGCTATAGACTCATTCTTTGAGTATGAGTGACATGCACGATAGATTTTTACCAATCTTTTCTAGTTATGGTCGATTCGATGTGTTATTGTCTTTTCTTGGCTTGTTGTGCCTAGATTCCGCTTGTTAGTGGCTAGATTCGGGTAGATGTTGTGGTTAGGGTTCGTCCGATTCAGAAAAATGGGGGAATTTTTGGCTAGATTGCACTGTTCATCTTCTTGTTCATAGGCTGATGATTAAAACTATCACCAAATGACACCGGGGGGTGAATCTGTACTACCTGCAATTTTTCATGACAAACTATGTTGTGCATTGTACTAGGTAGTACAGAGTCCTCTCCTCGGTGTTTGTGTGCACATCATATATGAGTCATTTATTACTTTGCACAACACTCTACCTTGTTCTTCTTCTTCGGCGATGATTATTTTGCATTATGTGGCCAAGATCCTGATACGTCGGAAACGTATCTATAATTTTTGATGTTCCATGCTTATTTAGTATCTACTTTGCTTTAATTGTCTACACTTTGAGGTGTTTTTATATGTTTTCTGGTATTAACCTATTAATAAGATGACACTATGCCAGTTGCCTGTTTTCTTCCGTTTTTGGTTCCAGAAAGGCAGAAAATAAATATTCTCGGAATTGGACAGGACAAAAGCCAAAGTGAATATTTCACCGAGGAGAACACGGAGTCGAGAGGAGAGACGGAGGGGAGCCACAGGGCGACCGCACCCCCTAGGCATGGGCCGACCCTAGGCTGCGCCTGGGCAGAGTGTGGCCCCTTGGCCACCCTCCTGCCTCGCCTCTTCGCCTATAAGAATCCCTCGATGCCTAAACCCTAAGTACCTGATAAATATTCCACAAAACCATCTGTAGCCGCCGCCACCATTGTCCCTAGATCTGGGGGATCTGAAGCTCTTCCCGGCACCCTGCCGGAGGGGAGATCATCCCAGAGGCCTTCTTCTTCATCATGCCAGCCTCTGATATGAAGCATGAGTAGTTCCACCTTGGACTATGAGTCCATGTAGTAGCTAGATGGTTGTATCTCCTCCTTTGTGCTTTCATGTCTAGATCTTGTGATCTCTATTCATGATCAAGATATCATCTATTTTTAATCATGCATGTTGTGTTTGCAGGGACCCGATGGATATTGAGATTACTATGTCAGCTTGATTAATGGTTTTGTCTTATTGATTCTATCATGTCTGTGTTGTTTGTGATCTTGCATGCTCTCTGTTGTTATTGGCTATCTTGGCCAAGTTGTTGCTAGTGACTCCAAGAGGGGGTATTTAGGCTCGATAGTGGGTTCATGCCTCTGTTTAATCTAAGAGAAGTGACAGAAATATCTAAGGTTGTAGATGTGATGTTTCCACTAGGGAGAAAACAACGGTCTCTTGTTTATGGAACAAGTGGATTGTTTACCTTACACACTTTGCTTAATGCAGTTGTCTATTGCTTGCAACTTAATACTGGAGGGGGTTCGGATGATAACCCAAAGTTGGACTTCTAGTAATAGATGCAGTTGGATGGCGGTCTATGTATCTTGTTGTATTTCCCAATCGAATCTCATAGGATCATGATGTGTAGTATTGCATTGTTTTGCCTTGCTCAGTCCTGTCAATTGCCCTGCTGTAATTTGTTTACCCAGCATGCCATGTTTTTTTATCTAAGGAGAACACCTCTAGTGAACTATGGACCCCAGTCCAATCTTTACCATCGATACATCTTCCACTGTTACTGTTTACTTGCTGCAAACCACTATTACCTTCCACACCATACAATTAATCCTTTGTTACAGCAAACCGGTGAGATTGACAACCTCTCTGTTCGTTGTTGCAAAGTCTTGAGTTTATGTTGTGCAGGTTTCCAAGTTGCTTGTAACACCTTTGAGACGTTTCCTTCCTCCTACTGGTTCGATAATCTCAGTTTCTTGCTGAGGAAAGACTTGCTGCTGTGCTGCATCACACCTTGCTCTTGGGGTTTCCCGACAAAGCACTCCCACGTTGACAAAGTGCAATCACAAGTTTTTCTGGCGCCGTTGCCGGGGAGGCTAAGGACGTCTTCACAAGGGGGGTCCTTCTCAATCTTTGTATTTACTTTGTTTTTGTTTTGCTTAGTTTCTTTTGTTTGGTTTTGTTTGCCTCTTTTTATCAAAAACTCCAAAAAATTAGTTTAGTTGGTTTGCTTTCTCCTATAAAAAACACACAAAAAATTAGTTCCTACTCTAGTTGCTGGTTTGTTATTGCCTTGCTTGGTCATGCTTTCTATCAACGGGTGGTTACTTTGAAACTAGTTCTTATTGGCAAGGTGGGTTCACGGAAGAACAAAAGTACTGTTATAAGGAACACCATTTGTCACAAAAAGGGAAACACTTATGGGCATATATTGATAAATTGAATACTATTGCTAGAGAGGTGTGCTCTACTTATAATATTACTTATTGCTTTGATAAATCTTGTTGCTGTAGGAGGTATAAACACCTCCCTTTTCAATGTGAGTATAATTATAATGTTACCATATCCTCTTATGTTAAAGGAAATTATGACCTTTATGATGTGGAACAAATTGAAGAATTTATTGCTTTCAAGGGTGCATTTGAACTTGCCAGTTTGCTTGAAAATACTGATGATGCACCTTATGAATATGAGGTTTATGAGATACTTAAATTTTTCTTTGATAATTACAAGGATATATTCTTGAATATTTTAATAAGTTCTTTCCACAAACGGAAGAGACTAATGCCTTGCAGGAGCCTATGGAAGAAGAAATTGCTGAAATAGGAAGCTCATTAGATGAAAAAGAGGAGGGTGAATGTTACGCTCCTGTGGATTCTTTTGAAATATCTACTATGGGTAAAACTTGTGATGTGTTCCTATGCCTGTTACCTATAGTAGTCATCATGATTGGGAAAAGCACACTACTTTTGATATTGAAAATCTCTTTGGTACCAATTTTGAAAATTCTATTGCCTATGATGATACTTTACCTCCCATTTATGATGATTATTTTTTTTGAACCTCATGACAGTAGGGGAAAAACCCTACTTCCTCATTTTCTTCATTTACTTCTAAAAATGTGGACTTACATCAAGAGGAAACCCGAAAAGGGGGGTGCCATGGAGGCATGCAAAAACAAAAAGAAGAGAAAGAAGAACGGATAGATTACAAAGAGGATACAAAGCTTTGAATAAATGGATGTAAATCCTCCCTGGTTCTATGCACCAGAAGACCAAAATCTTCATTAAACTTGACTTTCCAGTTTTGAGCTGTGGGAGTAATGGCCTTAAATTGTAGATTATTCCTCTCTTTCCAAATATTCCAAGCCCCCAAAATGAATTTTTCCATGAACATGTTACAGTTTCTATTCTCTTTAGCCTTAGAAATTATGTTCAACATGTTGCCTTGATTATGCCAGGACATCCCCAGTTTATTCCAACAATCCTTACTGAAGGGACAATGAAAGAATAGGTACTCCACTGTTTCTTCAGGGGGATCTCTACACATGATGCATCTATATCCTGAATGTAATAACATATTTTTTCATTTCAACGAATTTCTGGTATTCAGCCTATCTGAGAAGAGAAGCCAACAGAAGAACTTAAATTTTGGAGTACATTTGGATTTCCAAATCCAATTAAAAGTAGCATGTGGTTTAATATTCCTGAAACAAAACTCATAATATTTCTTGGAAGAATAAGAGTCAGAGCCCCAAACATAGGTCCAAAGATCCTGAGACCCCTCTACAATATCAGTATTTCTAACATCCTATTGAAGTTGCTTAATTTCTTCAAATGCTTCAATGGATATAAGAAGGAAAAAGTTGGCAGATAGGCTAGTGGACAATAAGAAGGATTTAATAGACACAACTTCACTTAAATCATAGGAGTAAGCTCTTGGAAATTTATTAGCTGCAATTGTTCCCAACCAGTCATCTTTCCAAAATAAAATAGCCTCACCAGTACCAATCTGACAAGAAGTAATTCCTCTGAAGGTTGGCATAAGTTTTGTGATATCCTTCCACCAGAAAGACCCACAAGGAGCCACAACATGTGGAACCTTATCATGATAATAGGCTTTCCAGAGGAGTGTCACCCAGGGAGTATCAATCTTATTATAAAATTTGTGAAGATGCTTCAGTAATAGGGCTTGATTCCGTATTTTTAAGTTGAGAATACTAGTACCTCCTTTATTTTATGGCCTACAAACCTTATCCCATGACACTTTTCACCATCCTCTGTTTTCTTATTCCACAGAGAGTGTCTCCTGATTTTCTCCACATGCTCAATAATTTTTGAATGAATATTCAGAGAGCACATTGGAAACATGGCAATAATTTATGATGATTACAATGATGAATATGATATTTTGAGTCCATCTACTATTGAGGAGAAAATTAATTGTGATTACAATATTCCTCCAATATTTGATGATTATGGTGATGAGAATAATAATGATAGCTACTTTGTTGAATTTGCTCCCACTAGAAATTAGAATGACTATTCTTATGTGGAGAGTGATAATTATTATAAGCATGTGGCTCATGATAAGAATTTTTTATGTGATAGTTATATTGTTAATTTTATTCATGATGCTACTGAAAGTTATTATGAGAGAGGGAAACATGGTTTTATGCATCTCAATAATATTAAGTTCCCTCTCTTTATGTTGAAAATTTTGAACTTGCACTTGTTTTGCTTTACTACGCTTGTTGCTTTGTGCTTTCATGACTTGTTTCTTTACAAGATCCCTATGCATGGGAAGTGGGTTATACTTAAATGTGTTTTGAATTTGCTTCCCGATGCTCTCTTTTACTTCAATTCATATTTCTTATGTGAGCATCTTCTCAAACTATCATGCCTAACTTAAAGGTGTTAAAGAAAATTACTTGTTGGGAGATAACCTGAGAGTTTTCTTGAGTCTTGGAAGTTATTACTTCATTAATGACCTCTACTTATCCTTTTTTTCTTTGATTTTTGTGCCAAGAATGACTTCTAATGAGAGGGAAGTAAGATTTGAGGAGTTGCTGTCCCGAAACAGATTTTTGTGCTCCACCATAAACATTTGTGAGGAATCTCTGTAAGTCGAATTGAGCTTATATTTAACGAGTAAATCCCCTAGTATGTTAGATAACTTTCATTAGTTCAAATTTTTTTGATTTGAGAAACATAAGGTCTTCGAAAAATCGGTTCCTACCTGCTGTTCTCTTATGACAGATTTCTGCCATTATTTGCATTTTCTTCTTATTGATTCCTTTTTGGGTTCTTTTTGGGAAATTGAGCTTTTTGAGGGAATTGATACAGTAGCTTGTGTTTTTAGTGAAAGTTTTGTTGTTCTAAAGCTAAACCCAAGTGTCTATTATCTTTTGAATACACTAATGTTGCTAATGAAGATTGTGTGAAGTTTTGTATGAAGGAAAAGTTTCAGGTGTAGAGAGAGAATGATGTAATGAGATGAAGAATGGACAAAAGCTAAAGCTTGGGGATGCCATCCTGGTGTCAGCCCAAGAAATATTCAAGAGGTAAAAGCTTCAAACCTTGGGGATGCCCAAGGCATCCCCTTCTTCATCAATAAAAAGCTCAGGTCTTTCTAGAAACTTCGTTTTTATTGTTTCATGCACTCTTGTGTTGTTCTTGGAGCGTCTTAGTTTTCATTTGGTTTGCTTATTTTTCTTAGTTTTCTTAAATAAAGTAGTTTGGATTCCCGTTCTCGCTGTGTTGTTTCAAATAAGTTGATTGGTGTTGGAAACGAGTAGAAAGTTTTTGCTTGAACAGTATAAGAGGAGCTTGCTTTGACTGTGACTTAGACTTTAGCATGTCATCCTAGGTGTTGTTTTGACCTTATACTTAGTGATTATTGTTGTATCATGACTTTTTCTAAATAATTGGGATTGCTTACTATGCCTTGAAGGAATCATGTGTTGTTTTAGCATGCAAAAGCATAGTATTGTGGTATTCTCCTTTGATGCTTTGTTTGGGTTGACTTGGCACATGCTCACACCATTTTATGACTATGAACAAGTCACCATAGCCTCTATGATCATTTAGTCCTTGACTTGTAGCATCACTCTATGATTTTATTAGTAATGTTTTGTCTCTCTGCATGATTATGTCCATTATTGCTCTCTTAGTTGGTTGCTCCCAGTCTTTTGCTAGCCTCCACTTGTATGAGTAATATCTACTCATGCTTCCAACTCCCAAAAAACCAAGTTATTCCAAAGTGTCCACTATAAATTCCCATGCATGGTGTGTTAAACCATTCCAAGTATATTCTTGTTTTCATCTATCTTCCAATTAAAAAAAATTGTTATGTGAAAACTTAGTGATTAAAGCTCTCACGAACTTGATGGCACACTTTATATTTCTTGCCCCTAATAAACTTAAACCATTGTATCATATATGTTGTATATGCTTGCACTTATACGTTGGAATTAGCAGAACCATGCTATCACGGGGAACGCTTTCAACATTTCACTTGTACTTTGCACACAGTTGATATCATGCTCTTTTATCTATGGATGTCGTCGCTGTGAAATGAAAGGGGAGCTTGTAAGTCCATGGAGTTATGTATGTGTGTTAGACAAACGCCTGGGCCGCTAGCCTAAGCCATGCCTAATCATGGTGGAAACTTGCAGCACCGCCATAATGACATCTATGAAGCTTTATTCTTATAAAAAAAGTGACACACTGAAAAGAGGAAAGAGAGAAAAAAGCACCATAATCCCATGGTAAATAAGAAGATTGCTGAGATGCTCATTGTCTGCTTGCCTTGTTATTTTGGTAATGGGATAGCTCCTGTACCATGTGCAAGGGGTACTCCGTTGGCGGTTCTCTATGATACACATGTACTTACTATGACAAGAACTTACAAGTGACTAAAGTTGAGTAGCATGAGGAGCGGCCCTCGTATTCAAGGGACATGAGATTGCCAACTTATAATTTGTCAAGCATATACTCCATAGTTTGTTCACTTTAACCTTAATCACTTCAAGATGATTATGATAGGGGCAATGAGGGCTGAAAGCTAACAAGTACCATAATTTTTGGAAGCTCTTTTTGAAACTTGAAATCCCTGCTTACCTATATGAAGGGCCTTTCTTCCACCATTATATTGAGTCTCCACCTTCTACCTTTAGGCACCAGTTAAGAGAGCATAGTTGTCATTCTTAGTTCTATGTGCATTGTCCCAAAACTTATTGTTTGATGCATATTGTTGATATTTCTTGCTCATGAACTATTTGTATCTAGTCACTCTTATGAACTTTGAAGGTGTCCTATGCATCTATTTGCTACTCTATGAGGGACAAGCTGATTGCCACTATTCTACGTTTTCTGTATGTGAAACAATCAAACAAAAATTAATGCATGTTATTCATGATATTTGTTTGTAGACTTTCATGCTGCATGCATAATTACTTTGTCTTACTGTTATAACTCCATCTTTCATGCTCATGTTTAGAGTTCTTTGATCCCAGCTTTCAATTCTTGCAAATGGTTTGATCTTGGTTTTGATAGTGCATGTCACCTCAAAAATTATTCTTTTTATCACTAACCTACTCGAGGATGAGCAGGAGTTAAGCTTGGGGATGCTTGATACGTCAGAAATGTATCTATAATTTTTGATGTTCCATGCTTGTTTAGTATCTACTTTGCTTTGCTTTGTCTACACTTTGAGGTGTTTTTATATGTTTTCTGGTACTAACCTATTAACAAGATGCCATAGTGCCAGTTGCCTGTTTTCTTCTGTTTTTGGTTCCAGAAAGGCAGAAAATCAATATTCTCGGAATTGGACAGGACAAAAGCCAAATTCAATATTTCACCGAGGAGAACACGGAGTCCAGAGGAGAGACGGATGAGAGCCACAGGGCGGCTGTACCCACCCCCCCCCACAAGCGTGGGCCCACCCTAGTAGTGCGCGCTTTGGCAGGATGTGGACCCCCTGGCCGCCCTCCTGCCTTGCCTCTTTTCTAATAGAAGCCCCTTATGCCTAAACCCTAAGTACCCGATCAATATTCCACGAAATCGTCTATAGACGCCGCCACCATCGTCCCTAGGTTGGGGGGGGTCCGAAGCTCTTCCGAGCACCCTGTCAGAGGGGAGATCATCCTGGAGGTTGATGGCACTACGTCAACGTGCAGTGCTTCACCGGGAAACCCCAAGAGAAAGGTGTGATGCAGCATAGTAGCAAGTTTTCCCTTAGTAAGAAACCGAGGTTATCGAACCAGTAGGAGGAAGGAAACATCACACAGGTGTTGCAAGCAAAGTGGAAACTTGCACAACACAAACTCAAGATTTTGCCCCAACGAATCAGTGAGGTTGTCAAGGTCACCGGTTTGCTGTAACAAAGGATTAAACATATGGTGTGGAAGGTGATGATGGTTTGCAGCAAGTAAACAAGTAACAGTGGAAGATGTATCAATGGTAAATATTGGACCGGGATACATAGTTCACTAGAGGTGCTCTCCTTAGATAAACAACATGGCATGAAGGGTAAACAAATTACAGAAGTTCAATTGACAGGAACTGAGCAAGGCATAACAATGTAATACCAGACCAAAATATCCTATGAGATTCGATTGGGCAATACAACAATATACATAGACCGCCATCCAACTACATCTATGACTAGAAGTCCACCTTCAGGTTATCATCCGAACCCCCTCCAGTATTAAGTTGCAAGCAACATGCAACTGATTTAAGCAAAGTGTGTAAGGTAAACAATCGACTTGTTCCATGAACAAGAGACCGTTGTTTTATCCCTAGTGGCAACATCACATCTACAACCGAAGAGATTTCTGCCACTTCCTTTGGAAACTAGAGGCATGAACCCACTATCGAGCATAAATACCCCCTCTTGGAGTCACTAGCAACTACTTGGCCAAGATAGCTACAAACAACGGAGAGCATGCAAGATAAGAAACAACACAGACATGATAGTATCAAATAGACAAAACCATTAATCAATCTTACATAGGAATCTCAATATCCATCGGATCCCCACAAACACAACATGCATGATTACAAATAGATTAGATCTTGATCATGAACGGAGCTCACAAGATCTATACATGAAAGCACAAGGAGGATATACAACCATCTAGCTACTACATGGACCCGAAGTCCAAGGTGGAACTACTCACGCTTCATACCGGAGAAGAAGGCCTCCGGGATGATCTCCCCTCCAGCAGGGTGCCGGGAAAAGCTTTAGATCCCCCCGATCTAGGGACGATGGTGGCGGCGGCTACAGAAGGTTTCGTGGAGTTTTGATCGGGTGTCTAGGGTTTCTGCATCGGGGGCTTCTTATAGGCGAAGGGTCGAGGCTGGGAGGCGGACGGAGGGCCCACACCCTACCCAGGCCCGGGGTGGGCCCACCCGTGCCTAGAGGGTGTGGCGTCCTGGCTCTCCTCTCCGTCTCTCCTATGGACTTCGTGTCGCCCACAGTAAAATATTGACTTTGGCTTTTGTCCTGTCCAATTCCAAGAGTATTGATTTTCTGCCTTTCTTGAACCAAAAAACAGAAGAAAACATGCAATTGGCACTGTGACAACTTGTTAATAGGTTAGTTCCAGAAAAGATATAAAAACACCTCAAAGTGTAGACAAAGCAACGCAAAGTAGATACAAAACAAGCACGAAACATCAAAAATTATAGATACGTTTCCGACGTATGAAGCATCCCCAAGCTTAATTCTTGCTCGTCCTCAAGTAGGTAAGTGATAAAAAGAATAATTTTTGAGGTGACATGCACCGTCAAAACCAAGATCAAACCAATTGCAAGCATTGAAGGCTGGGATCAAAGAAATCTAAACATGTGCATGAAAGATGGAGTTCTAACAATAGGACAAAGTAACTATGTATGCAACATGAAAGGCTACAAACAAAGATCATGAATAACATGCATTGAAAAAAGTTTGTTTGTTTCACATACAGAAAACATGGCATAGTGGCATTCAGCTTGTCCCTCATAGAGTAGCAAGTAAATGCATAGTGTAGGGTTCGCAGCATAGAAAACAAAAATTTTCCTACGATGTGAACTATATACCAAGATCTATCTACTAGATACAAACAACGGGCGGATGTATATCCGTAGAAAACATACCCTTGAAGACCGACAAATCTTAACGAGTTCAACTCGTGGTTGATGTAGACGATCTCTTGCCGATCTCAAGATCGAGAGGAAGTCCTAGCGCCGCAAATCAGCAGCGCATCCGTGCTCGCACACACGTTCGAGGCACCGAGCAACCTCCGCCTCCTTGCTCCAGCGATGCAGCGGAAGCACAACTCTTTCTTGCCGAATAGCCACCGGGAACATGTATCTCGCTAGTCCGAGACCATGGGGATAAATTCTAGAGGGGGAGAGATCCTTCACGAGGAGGTGTGAGAGACAAGTGAGGAGGGGCTCCTTTTATAGGAGGAGGGGCACCCAAGGGGTGGCCACGCCATGGGATGCCCTCCCTCCTTCATTCATGTGGGTGGACACTCCACTCACAAAATGCCCTTTAAAATCCCTCCACTCAAAGTCCACTCAAATTCCCATTAAATTTCCACCAAATTTAATGCAAACTCTCATTAAATAAAACTCTTTTATTTAATTCAGAATTTTGTCAATTACTTTAATGACAAACATTCACAAATAACCCCTTGCTAGAATTCTATTTCACATCCATAACCACTTTATGCAATTTCACCCGAAAACTGCTTCGGTATCTAGTGAAATAAATTCCTGCGCTTGTTCATTCTTTCGGCATGAAACATTTGCTCCAATTGGATGTCGGTGTCTCTTATGTGTCACCCTACGGTTCATGAATAATGCGGACATGATCGAGACCCTCTCGGATCAATAATCGAAGCGGATCGGAGACCCATCGACTCCCACACATTCAACGATGACTTTCTTGTGATCGTCGGAACCTTTTACGCTAGTATCTTAATCCCTTTGTTTCACGATATATTACATGTCCGAGATTCGATCATCGGTATCTCCATACCTAGTTTGATCTCGTTCGACATGCACTCTTTCTCGTTCCTGTGATATATCATTCTAGTGATCAAATCACTTGCTTGCAAGCTAATCAATGTGATATCACCGAGAGGGACCAGAGTATATCTATCCGTCATCGGGATGAACAAATTCCACTCTCGATCCATGAGCCTCAACATAACACTTTATTAGTTCTAATCCATCTTTATAATCACCACATTACGGTGTGACGTTTGATGTTATCAAGAAACTCTTCGGTGTTAGTGATTAACATGATCTCATGGTCTAAGGATTAGGATCACTTTGTAAGTTGTTATAGCAATATAAACTCAATGACTTTTATCGTAATGCTATACTTGGATGAATGTTCATCACACCATTACACTAATGTTGTGATCCGTTATTAACAACATCCAATGTACATGATCGAAACCTTGATCATCTTGTTAATCAACGAGCTAGTTTATGAGAGAGGCATAACTAGGAACTTTCTATTTGTTTATTAAACACACATGTATTAACGTTTCCGTATTAATACAATTATAGCATGCAAAATAAACATCTATCATATACTTGGAATACACATAATAAACACTTTATTATTGCCTCTCAGGGCATATTCCCTTCAGTCTCCCACTTGCACTAGAGACAATAATCTAGTTACATAGTGATAAATCTAACACCCATTGAGTTCTGGTGTTGATCATGTTTTGCTCTAGGGAGAGTTTTAGTCAACGGATCTGCTACATTGAGATCCGTATGTACTTTACAAATCTTTATATCTCCATCCTTGACATGCTCGCGGATGGAGTGAAAATGGCGCTTAATATGCTTGGAATGCTTGTGAGACCTTGGCTCTTTGGCATTGGCAATGGCACCATTGTTGTCACAATAGATCACCATTGGGTCCAACGCATGTGCCACCACTCCTAGTTCGGATATGAACTCCTTCACCCAAACTGCTTCCTGAGCCGCTTCTGAAGCAGCAACATATTCGGCCTCCGTTGTTGATCCCGCTACCACAAGTTGTTTGGAGATCCTCCAACTAACCGCTCCACCATTCATGAGAAATACGTATCCGGATTGAGACTTAGAGTCATCCGGATCGGTGTCAAAGCTAGCGTCGACATAACACTTAGCGACGAGCTCTTCTTCACCTCCGTATACAAGAAACATATCCTTAGTTCTTCATAAGTACTTAAGGATATTCTTGACCGCTATCCAGTGTTCCGAACCTGGATCCGATTGGTACCTACTAGTCAAACTAATAGCATGTGCCACATCCGGTCTTGTACATAGCATGGCGTACATTATAGAGCCTATGGCTGAAGCATAGGGGACTTTGTCCATTATCTCTCTTTCTTCCCCCGAAGCCGGACTTTGAGTCTTACTCAATGTCTTGCCTTGCAACATAGGTAAGAACCCCTTCTTACTTCCGTCCATTTTAAACTTCTTTAAAATCTTATCAAGGTATGTACTTTGCGATAGCCCTATTAGGCGCCTAGATCTATCTCTATAGATCTTTATGCCTAATATGTATGACGCTTCACCTAGGTCCTTCATTGAAAATTTGCTGTTTAGATAACTTTTAACATTGTTTAAAAGATCTATATAATTTCTGATCAATAATATGTCATCCACATATAATATCAGAAATGCCACATTGCTCCCACTCACTTTCTTGTAAATACAAGCTTCTCCATAAGTTTGGACAAATCCAAACTCTTTGATCACCTCATCAAAGCAGAGATTCCAACTTCGTGATGCTTGCTTCAATCCATAGATGGATCGCTGAAGCTTGCACACCTTGTTAGCATCCTTAGGATCGATAAAACCCTTGGTTCTATCATATACAACTCTTCTTCAATATTACCATTGAGAAACGCGGTTTTGACATCCATCTGCCATATCTCATAATCGAAATATGCAGCAATTGCTAACATAATCCTAACTGACTTTAGCATCGCTACGGGAGAGAAAGTCTCATCGTAGTCAACTCCTTGAATTTGTCTAAACCCCTTTGCGACAAGTCGAGCTTTATAGACGGTCACATTACCATCAGCATCAGTTTTCCTTTTGAAAATCCATTTGTTCTCCACGACCTTTCGGTCGTGAGGTAATTCCACCAAGTTCCAAACTTGATTTTCATACATGGATTCCATCTCGGATTTCATGGCTTCTAACCATTTGTTGGAATCGGGCTCATCATCGCTTCTTCATACGTCCGAGGTCATCATTTTCATCAACCATGAAATTCATGACAGGATTTCCGATAGCTCGGAGCTGCAGCGTCTGTTTGACTGCGAGGTTCGGTAGTACTCTCTTCGAGTTTCATGATCATTATCATTAGTTCCCTCTTCAACAGGTGGAGACAACTCCGGAACAACTTCCGGAGCTGCGCTACTCTCCATACTTTGAAGAGAAGGTTCCACAACCTCTTCGAGTTCTACCTTCCGACTACTCACACCTTTCGCGAGAAACTCTTTCTCTAGAAAGGATCCATTCTGGCAACAAAAACCTTGCCCTCGGATCTGTGATAGAAGGAATACCCAATAGTTTCTTTAGAGTATCCTATGAAGACGCATTTTTTCGCTTTGGGTTTGAGTTTATCGGTTGAAGTTTCTTCACATAAACATCGCATCCCCAAACTTTAAGAAATGACAGCTTAGGTTTGTTTCCAAACCACAATTCATACGGTGTCTTTTCAACGGATTTAGATGGTGCCCGATTTAAAGTGAATGCAACGGTTTCTAGTGCATAACCCCAAAATGACAACGACAAGTCCGCAGAGACATCATAGATCGAACCATATCTAATAAAGTACGATTCGACGTTCGACACACCATTTCATTTGTGGTGTCCGGCGGTGTGAGTTGTGAAACAATTCCACACTCTTTCATGTGAGTGCTAAAGTCGTAACTTAGATACTCACCTCCACGGTCGGACCATAGAAATTTGATCTTTCTATTACGATGATTTTCCACTTCATTCGAAATTCCTTGAACTTTTCAAAGGTTTCAGACTTGTGTTTCATCAAGTAGATATAACCGTATCTACTCAAATCATCCGTGAAAGTAACAAAATAACGATATCCACCTCAAGGCCGACACACTCATTGGACCACATACATCATAATGTATGATTTCCAATAAATCATCGCCCGTTCCATTGAACCGGAAAACAGCGTTCTAGTCATCTTGCCCATAAGGCATGGCTCACATGTATCAAATGATTCATAATCAAGTGATTCCAAAAGTCCATCCGAATGGATCTTCTTCATGCATTTAACGCCAATATGACCTAGACGGCAGTGCCACATATATGCGGATATATCATCATTAAGTTTAATCCTTTTAGCATCAACATTATGAATATGTGTAATATTATCATCGATATCTAGTAGAAATAAACCATTCATCATCGGTGCATGACCATAAAAGATTTCATTCATATAAATGGAACAACCATTGTTCTCGGATTTAAATGAATAACCACTTCGCATCAAACACGATCCAGATACAATGTTCATGCTCAGTGCAGGCACCAGATGACATTTATTCAAGTTTATAACTAATCCCGACGGCAAGTGGAGAGGCAGCATTCCGACGGTGATCACATCAACGCTTGATCCATTGCCGACACGCATCTTGACCTCACCCCTTGCTAGCGGTCGCTTGTTCCGCAGCCCCTGATTCGAGTTACAAATATTAGCAACTGAACCGGTATCAAATACCCAGGTGCTACTGCGAGAACTAGTCAAGTACACATCAATAACATGTATATCATATATACCTTTGTTTGCCTTGTCGGCCTTCTTATGCGCGGATACTTGGGGCGATTATGCTTCGATGGCGTCCTTACAATAATAGCACTCAGAATCAGACTTAGGTCCAACTCGGGGTTTCTTTTCAGGAGCGGCAACAGGCTTGCCGCCCTTACTTCCCTTCCGTTTTCCCTTTTTGTCTTTCTTGAAACCAGTGTTCCTATTGATCATCAACACTTGATGTTCCTTTTTGATCTCCACTTCTGCAGTTTTAAGCATTGACAGAAGCTCGGGAAGAGACTTCTTCATGCCTTGCATATTATAGTTCATCACGAAGCTCTTATAGCTAGGTGGCGAGCGAGAACACGATGGATGCCTAAGTCAATGGGAATCGATATTCCCAAGGACACAAGATTATCGGCGTAACCCGACATCTTGAGTACATGCTCACTAACAGTGTGCTCTTCCATCATGCAGCTAAAGAACTTTTCTGAAGTGTTGTAGCTCTCTACAGTAGCATGTGTGTCGAAAATCATTTTCAACTCACCCATTGTATCAAATGCATTGCCGTTTTCGAAAAGCTTTCGAAGTTCCGGCTCTAGCCCATACCCAGGTTGGTAACAGCTTGTATCTCGATAATATGCCGCAATGAACTAAGTTGTGGTCCTCCTGACGAGTCTGACAGACATTCTTCTCCTCGTCAGGGGCATCATCTAAAGGTGGGGGGCCTAACGGCACTTCTAGCACATATTGCTTTTGTGCAGCAGAGAGGAGAATCCTCAAATTCATGCCCATTCGGTAAAGTTTCTACCGTTCGTTGCTAGTTTCTCTTTCTCCATGAAAACATTGAAATTAAAAGCAGGTGGTGCCATCTACAACAGAATTTGTAAAGTTTAGACTAAGTGTATGATAGATTGAGTTCAAATAATCCATATTATGAATGAACTCCCACTCAAAAACGACATCCCTCGTGCCTTTTTGGTGATTACATGAACCAAATCCATTACACCAAGTCCGATCATCATGTGAGTCGGTATAGCTTCAAAGGCGAGCATCAAATGGGCATCATATCAACTATATGACTCATGCTTAACCTTTCGGTCCGTGTTCCGAGGCCATGTCTGTACATGCTAGGCTCGCCAAGTTAGAACCTTAGTATTCGCGTGTAACTGTTTTACACCGAAATATGGTCGTGGATCCAAGAACACCCGATCATCACGTGATGTCTTGGGCGGCGAAAACATAATCGATGCATACTAAAGGAAGAACACATTCTTATCTTGATATTTAAATGAGGGATCATCTTATTATGCTAACAAAGCGCTAAACAAGCAATATAAGATGCTATCAAAACATCATATGTTTATTAGTGAAATGATATGGTTCCCGCAGATGATCTCTATCATGTGCATCGTGGTATGATCACTATCATACCTATATGTGTAAATCCAAGGTCTATGGATTTTACACGCTATGTGTGTTGTAAGAGTATCATCTCATACTTCTACTTACAACACTACCATATCATAACACTAGCCCAGCAACAATCTAAACTAGACGCCTCTAATTTATCCATTGCAAGTTTTACGTGGCTTAGGGCTTTTGAGATAGAACCGTTCTTACCTATGAACATGAACCACAAAGAGGATAATAAAATTGTTGACAACTCGCTTGCAAAATAGATATTGACTATAGTAGGAGAGACAGACACCCGCTAGCCACTTATGCAAACTAGTTGCATGTCAAGCGTGGAACAGGTCTCATGTGCGAGTACATGTAAAGTTTGTCCGGGCCGCTTCATCCCACTATGCCACCAATATCCAAATTTACAACAAAGGAGCAACAACATGATCATCATCGCCCACATACTCATATGTGTACTACCCGTGTAAAGTATCTACGCATAGATCCGGCTCTGATACCACTGTAGGGTTCGCAGCATAGAAAACAAAAAATTTCCTACGATGTGAACTATATACCAAGATCTATCTACTAGATACAAACAACGGGCGGATGTATATCCGTAGAGAAAATACCCTTGAATACCGACAAAGCTTAACGAGTTCAACTCGTGGTTGATGTAGACGATCTCTTGCCGATCTCAAGATCGATAGGAAGTCCTAGCGCCGCAAATCAGCAGCGCATCCGTGCTCGCACACACGTTCGAGGCACCGAGCAACCTCCGCCTCCTCTCTCCAGCGATGCAGCGGAAGCACAACTCTTTCTTGCCGAATAGCCGCCGGGAACATGTATCTTGCTAGTCCGAGACCATGGGGGATAAATTCTAGAGGGGGAGAGAGATCCTTCACGAGAAGGTGTGAGAGACAAGTGAGGAGGGGGGCTCCTTTTATAGGAGGAGGGGAGCACCCAAGGGGGTGGCCGCCGGCCATGGGGGCTGCCCCCTCCCCTCCTTCATTCATGTGGGTGGACACTCCACTCACAAAATTCCATTTAAAATCCCTCCACTCAAAAGTCCACTCAAATTCCCATTAAATTTCCACCAAATTTAATGCAAACTCTCATTAAATAAAACTCTTTTATTTTATTCAGAATTTTGTCAATTACTTTAATGACAAACATTCACAAATAACCCCTTGCTAGAATTCTATTTCACATGCATAACCACTTTATGCAATTTCACCAGAAAACCTGTTTCGGTATCTAGTGAAATAAATTCCTGCGCTTGTTCATTATTTCGGCATGAAACATTTTCTCCAATTGGATGTCGGTGTCTCTTAAGTGTGTCACCCTACGGTTCGTGAATAATGCGGACATGATCGAGACCCCTCTCGGATCAATAATCAGAAGCGGGATCTGGAGACCCATACTAACTCCCACACATTCAACGATGACTTTCTTGTGATCGTGGGAACCTTTTACGCTAGTATCTTAATCCCTTTGTTTCACGATATATTACATGTCCGAGATTCGATCATCCGTATCTCCATACCTAGTTTGATCTCGTTACCGACATGCACTCTTTTCTCGTGATATAACATTCTAGTGATCAAATCACTTGCTTGCAAGCTAATCAATGTGATATCACCGAGAGGGCCCAGAGTATATCTATCCGTCATCGGGATGAACAAATTCCACTCTCGATCCATGAGCCTCAACATAACACTTTATTAGTTCTGAATCCATCTTTATAATCACCCTGTTACGGTGTGACGTTTGATGTTATCAAGAAACTCTTCCGGTGTTAGTGATTGACATGATCTCATGGTCTAAGGATTAGGATCACTTTGTAAGTTGTTATAGCAATATAAACTCAATGACTTTGATCGTAATGCTATACTTCGGAGGAATGTTCATCACACCATTACACTAATTTTGTGATCCCGTTATTAACAACATCCAATGTCCATGATCAGGAAACCTTGATCATCTTGTTAATCAGCGAGCTAGTTTATGAGAGAGGCATAACTAGGAACTTTCTGTTTGTTTATTAAACACACATGTATTAACGTTTCCGTCTTAATACAATTATAGCATGCAAAATAAACATCTATCATATACTTGGAATACACATAATAAACACTTTATTATTGCCTCTCAGGGCATATTCCCTTCACATAGGACACCTTCAAAGTTCATAAGAGTGACTAGAAACAAATAGCAACAAGTAATATCACAATATGCATCAAGCAATAAGTTTTGGGACACTGCACACAGAATGGCAACAATGATTTTTTTAATGGTGCCTAAAGGTAGAAGGTGGGGAATCAATATAATGGTGGAAGAAAGGCCCTTTATAAAGGAAGCATGGATTTCAAGTTTCAAAAAGAGCTTCCAAAAATTATGGTACTTGTTAGCTTTCAGCCCTCATTGCCCCTATCATAAGCATCTTGAAGTGATTAAGGTTAAAGTGAACAAAGATGGAGTATATACTTGACAAAATATAAGTTGGCAATCTCAAGTCCCTTGAATACGAGGGCCAAACCTCATGCTACTCAACTTCAGTCACCTATAAGTTCTTGTCATAGTAAGTACATGTGTATCATAGAGAACCACCAACGGGGTACCCCTTGCACATGGTACAGGAGCTATCCCATAACCAAAATGACAAGGCAAGCAGACAATGAGCATATCAACGATCTTTTTATTTACTATGTGCATATCTTTTTTTATTGTGGATGCTTCATAGATAGATCATTATGGTGATGCTGCAAGTTTCCACCATGATTAGGCATGTATTACGCTAGCGGCCCAGGAGTTTCTCTAACACAAAATACATAACTCCATGGACTTTCAAGCTCCCTCTTTATTTCACACTGGTGACATCCATAGACAAAAGAGCATGATGTCAACTGTGTACAAACTACAAGTGCAACGTTGAAAACGTTCCCCGTGACAGCACAGTTCTGCTAATAGCAACGTATAAGTGCAAGCATATACAACATAGATGACACAATGGTTCAAGTTTATTAGGGGCAAAGAATATAAAGTGTGCCATCAAGTTTGTGAGGGCTTTAATCACTAAGTTTTCACATAACAAAATACTTTTAATTGGAAGATAGCTGAAAACAAGAATACACTTGGAATGGTGTAACACACCATGCATAGGAGTTTATAGTGGACACTTTGGAATAACTTGGTTTCTTGGGAGTTGGTGAAGCATGAGTAGATCTTACTCATACAAGTAGAGGCTAGCAAAAGACTGGGAGCAACCAACTAAGGGAGCAATAATGGACATAATCATGTGGAGCAACAAAAAATTACTAGTAAAAACATATAGTGGTACTACAAGTCAAGGACTAAATGCTCATAGAGGCTATGGTGACTTGCCATAGTCATAACATGGTGTGAGCATGTGCCAAGTCAACCCAAACAAAGCATCAAAGGAGAATAACACAATACTATGCTTTTGTATGCTAAAACAACGCATAATTTTTTCAAGCCACATTAAGCAATCCCAATTGTTTAGAAAAAGACATGCTACAGAAATAATCACTAAACATAAGGTCAAAACAACACCTAGCATGTCATGCTAAAGTCTAAGTCACAGTCAATGCAAGCTCCTCTTGCACTTTCAAGAAGGAACTTCCTACTCCTTTCCAACACCAAGCAAATTATTTGAAAACAACATAGAGAGAACAGGGGTCCAAACTACTTTATTCAAGAAAACTAAGAAAACTAATCAAACCAAACAAAAACTAAGACGCTCCAAGAACAACACAATAGTGCATGAAACAATAAAAACAAAGTGTCTACACAGACCTGAGCTTTTTATTGATGAAGAAGGGGATTCCTTAGGCATCCCCAAGCTTTCACGCTTGTACCTCTTTGATATTTATTGGGGTGATACCGGGGTGGCATCCCCAAGCTTGAGCTTTTGTCCATTCTTCATCTCATTACATCATTCTCTCTCTACACCTGAAATTTTTCCTTCATACAAAACTTCACACAATCTTCATTAGCAACATTAGTGTATTTAAAAGATAATAGACCTATGGTTTTAGCTATGGAACAGAAAAACTTTTCACTAAAAGCACAGGATACTGTAGCAACTCCTTTAAAAAGCTCAATTCCCCAAAAGAGAACTCAAAAAGGAATCAATAAGAAGCAAATGCAAATAATGGCAGAAATCTGTCAAAACAGACCAGCAGGTAGAAACCGATTTTTTTTGAAAATCTTCTGTTGCTCAAATCAAAAAGTGTTGAACTAACTAAAGTTATCTAACATACTGGGGGATTTATTTGTAAATTTTCATCTCAATCCGACTTACAGAGATTCCTCACGAATTTTTATGGTGGAGGACAGAAATCTGTTTCGTGACAGCAACTCCCCAAATCTTACTTCCCTTTCATTAGAGGTCATTCTTGGCACAAAAATCAAACAAAAAGGATAAGGAGAGGTCATTACTGAAGTAATAACTTCCAAGCCTCAAGGAAAATCTTGGGTTATCTCCCAACAAGTACTTTTCTTTAACGCCTTTAAGTTAGGCACAAGAAGCAAGAAATCAATTATTTTCAAATGAGGAAGCATTAACATCAAACCTTGCTTTCAAAGGAGGAGCAAAAAGAAACCTCTCTCTCCTCATAGGGAAGTGTTCAATACCTTTCTTGAATGGAAATTAATATTTAATGGTGCCTTGTTTCATATCAATGATGGCACCAACAGTTCTAAGAAAAGGTCTTCCCAAGGTAATAGGACAAGAAGCATTGTATTCAACATCCAAAACATAGAAATCAACAGGGACATAAGCATTGTTAACCATGATGAGAACATCATTAATTCTCCCCATTAGTTTCTTCTTAGCATTATCATCAAGTGGAACGTCCAAACAACAATTTTCCAAAGGTGGAAAATCAAGCATTTCATAAATCTTCCTAGGCATAATATAGACACTAGAACCAAGACCACATGAAGCTTTGAGGTCGAAGACATTCACTTGCATATTAATAATGGGTTCCCAACTATATTCTACTTTCCTAGGAATAGAATCTTTGTGTTTTAGCTTCTCTTCCTTAATCTTAACAAGAGCATCTATAATGTGTTTGGTGAAAGCAACATGCATATCACTAGCATCAGGACTTCTAGCAAGTTTTTGCAAGAACAGAATCACTTCAGAAATATTGCAACCATCTATATCAAAATCAAACTTGGCATCACTAGTAGTAGATTCATTAGGCTTAGGCATTGTAGGAGGATAAAATAGGGGCTTCTTGTGGTTTAGTGGTCTCCATTCTATTGATGGTGCACACACTATTGTTTCTATCAATTTCAGATCCCCTTTCCCACTTAGCATGAAGTTGAGCTAACAGTCTAACATTTTAATCAATAGTTACTTGTATGGCATGAGTAGCAGCAAAGGTACTTTCCATGGTTTCAGGTTTAGCAGACATTTTATTAATCAAGGAGGACTGTGCTTCAGAAAAAGAGGAAAGATTCTTCTCAACACTCAAAATTTTTGACTGTAAACTAGGAATTTCTCTATTCAGATTCTCAAGCTGATGACTAACGTTTTTCAAAATAACATATTATTCTTCCATAGTTTTAGTGAATATCTTGTTTTGCTCATACTGCATCTGCATAAATTTTTTAGTGGATCTTTCAACTTCTATAATGCTATCTTCACTAGGCATTCCAGATCTACCATGGTAAGCATTTACATTATTAGGAGGATAATGCCTATAGTTATTACCATAAGTATTGTTGCCAAAATTGTTGTTTCTAATGAAGTTCACATCAACTGTCTCATTAACAAGCATAGCCATAATAACATCAATCTTATCACTCAAAGAGGAGGTTTCTTCAACAGAATTTACCTTCTTACCATGTGGAGATATCTCCATGTGCCATTCAGAGTAGTTAACCATCATATTATCAAGGAGTTTTGTTGCAGCACCCAAAGTGATGCCCATAAAGGTACCTCCAGCAGCTGAATCTAATAGGTTTCTTGAAGAGAAGTTCAAACCTGCATAAAAAGTCTGGATAATCATCCAAGCAGTGAGTCCATGAGTGGGACAATTCATAACCAAAGATTTCATTCTTTCCCAAGCTTGAGCAACATGTTCATTATCAAGTTGTTTAAATTTCATAATGTCACTTCTCATAGATATAATCTTAGCAGGAGGATAGTACTTTCTAATAAAATCATATTTTCACTTAGTCCAAGAATTAATACTATTTCTAGGCAAAGATAGCAACCATTCTTTAGCTTTTCCTCTCAAGGAGAAAGGAAACTACTTGAGCTTAATAATATCTCCATCTACATCCTTATACTTTTGCATCTCACAAAGTTCAACAAAGTTATTGAGATGGGCAGCAGCATCATCAGAACTAGCACCAGAAAATTGCTCTCTCATCACAAGATTCAACAAAGCAGGCTTAATTTCATAAAAGGTAGCATCAGGAGCAGGTGGAGCAATAGGAGTGCTAAGGAAATCATTGTTGTTTGTGCTAGTGAAGTCACACAACTTGGTGTTCTTAGTAGAGTTCATTTTGGCAAAGTGGAGCAAGCCAAAAACAGCAGCAACAGCTAGAGCAGGAACTAAAATTTTTATGTTTTTGATAAGAGAAAGCAAACCAAACTAAACTAATTTTTTTGAGTTTTTGATTAAAAGAGGCAAACAAAACCAAGCAAAAGAAATTAAGCAAACTAAAAACAAAGAAAATAGAAAGGCTGAGGAGGACTCCCCTTGTGAAGACGTCCTTAGCCTCCCCGGCAACGGCACCAGAAAGAGCTTGATGGCACTGCGTCAATGTGCAGCGCTTCGTCGGGAAACCCCAAGAGCAAGGTGTGATGCAGCACAACAGCAAGTTTTCCCTCAGTAACAAACCGAGGTTATCGAACGAGTATGTAACACCCTGTCCACTTGTCCCCAGGGGTGTCACTCCTGGTAGCTTAATATGATATCTAGACTGGCCCCACAGACCAACACTAGTCTTTTCTGTGCCCTTTATCCTCACTCGTGTGCACCCGGTACCCACTTCCCGGTCAGCCACCCATCCAAGAATTGCTCTAGGCCAAACACGCTTAACCTTAGAGTTCTTTTCAGATGATCTTTCGAAAAAGAAGTTGCAACTTTTTGGTATGAGTATACTATCAACCCTATTAAGTCATGTGCTTGATCTCACATACACCCACCCTTTTGAAGATCGATGCGCTCATCGATCAAGCACACCCCAGGAATGATCCCTCTTGGCACGCGTATGTGCGTCCAGTGCCGGCACATGTGCCATGCCGTGTCCACTCCGGGCCACACGCGCCATGCTCCACATGTCCTGCCACTGACCCACACACACCCAACACGCGTATATGTGTCTAGTGCCGGCACATGTGCCATGCCGTGTCCACTCCGGACCACACGCGTTATGCTCCACATGTCCCGCCACTAACCCGCACACACCCGTTTTAACCGCGAGGATCGTCTCTAATACCACTTGTAACACCCCGTCCACTTGGTCCCAGGGGTGTCACTCCTGGTAGCTTAATAGGATATCTAGACTGGCCCCACAGACCAACACTAGTCTTTTCTGCGCACTTTGTCCTCACTCGTGCGCACCCGGTACCCACTTCTCGGTCGGTCACCCATCCTAGAATTGCTCTAGGCCAAACACGCTTAACCTTAGAGTTCTTTTTAGATGAGCTTCTGGAAAAGAAGTTGCAACTTGTTGGTATGAGTAGCCTATCAACCCTATTAAGTCATGTGCCGGATCTCACACAGTAGGAGGAAGAAAACGTCACACAGGTGTTGCAAGCAACATGGAAACCTGCACAGCACAAACTCAAGACTTTGCCCAAATGAATTAGTGAGGTTGCCAAGCTCATCGGTTTGCTGCAACAAAGATTAAACGTATGGTGTGGAAGGTGATGATGGTTTGCAGCCAGTAAACAAGTAACAGTGGAAGATGTATTTATGGTAAAGATTGGACCGGGGTCCATAGTTCACTAGAGGTTCTCTCCTTAGATAAACAATATGGCATGAAGGGTAAACAAATTACAACAGGGCAATTGACAGGAACTGAGCAAGGCATAACAATGCAATACCCGAAAAAAATATCCTATGACATTCGATTGGGCAATATAACAATATACATAGACCGCCATCCAACTGCATCTTTGACTAGAAGTCCACCTTCAGGTTATCATCTAAACCCCCTCTAGTATTAAGTTGCAAGCAACAGACAACTGATTTAAGCAAAGTGTGTAAGGTAAACAATCCACTTGTTCCATGAACAAGAGACCGTTGTTTTGTCCCTAGTGGCAACAACACATCTACAACCAAAGAGATTTCTGTCACTTCCCTTGGAAACTAGAGGCATGAACCCACTATCGAGCATAAATACCCCTTCTTGGAGTGACTAGCAACTACTTGGCCAAGATAGCTACTAACAACGGAGAGCATGCAAGATAACAAACAACACAAACATGATAGTATCAAATAGACAAAACCATTAATCAATCTGACATAGTAATCTCAATATCCATTGGATCCCCGCAAACACAACATGCATGATTACAAATAGATTAGATCTTGATCATGAACGGAGCTCACAAGATCTATACATGAAATCACAAGGAGGAGATACAACCATCTAGCTACTACATGGACCCGTAGTCCAAGGTGGAACTACTCACGCTTCATACCGGAGAAGAAGGCCTCCGGGATGATCTCCCCTCCAACAGGGTGCCGGGAAGAGCTTCAGATCCCCCGATCTAGGGACGATGGTGCCGGCGGCTATAGAAGGTTTCTTGGAGTTTTGATCGGGTGCCTAGGGTTTCTGCATCGGGGGCTTCTTATATGCGAAGGGGCGAGTATGGTAGGCTGTCACATCCCAAGATTTTCCATATCTTGTAATGTGAAAAAAAAATAAACAAAAATAATAATTGTTGAAATTTAGGGTGAAAATAAACTTTTGTTTCTAAAGGGAAACTTAAAATCCCATCTGGAAAAAACTTTGGTTAATGTTTGAATCCAACTAAATTCAAATCAAAGTGGAATGCATTCTTCATAAAATGCATCTTGAAATTTGAACACTTGGAGAATAAACCAAAACTCTAAACCCCTAATGGAAGGAAATCATTTTCAAGTTATCTCTAAGACCATGGATTTGATCCATATAAAAATTGGTCAAACAAACATTTCAAATTGATCAAGAATGATTATTAGAAATATTATAAAACCATATAATTTGTTTCACTTACTTTGGAGCCATGAATAAAATCATATGAATTTAATAAGGTAAGGAAAAGTAATTTCCAAAGCTAATAAAGCAACCACCTAGAAATCCATACCAAATGGTGAGCAAATAATCCTAAAGGAATTTAAAAGATAAACAAATAATAAATAAAATTATAATAGTTGGAAACACTATTTTTGGATCTTTAAATAAAAAAAATATGTTTTTATAAAAGAAAGGTAGAAATATAAATAAGGATTATTTTATAGAGACAAATTAAATCTTGGCCAAGATTTTGAAATAAAATATTACTATTTGATAAAAATAGTAAAGGTTTATTTAAATAAAATAATGAGGATTTATTAATATCCATTTTTATTAAAGTAAAGGCTTTTCCATTTTAAATAAACACTAAAACTTGTTAATTTATTTTAAATAATATTTCCAAGTGTTTTAGTTTTTCAAATGAAACCTACTGAAAAGATTTTGATATTATTTCGATTTCAAAAAGAGTTTTAAAATAAATTAAAACCTATTTGAATTAAAGACTATGGTCTATTTATTTAATTATTACTAGATCCTAAAAGAATTATTTTATTTTGAACCTTGAAATATGTTGACAAATAGAATTAAAAATTCATCAAAGTTTGGTGGTGATTTGAATTCAAATGGGGATTGAAAAATATTATTAAATCTTATTTAATTAATACTAGAGCCTATTTTAAATAATTAAAAGACCCTAAAAAGGATAAATATATTATTCTAAATTTGACTTTGGAATGTGCTATTAATCAGTATATGAATCTGCACAAATTTTGGTTGAGGTTTGAAATCAAATTGATGTTTGAATTAATTAAAAAAAATCAAAACAGATTAATAGAAATGGAAAAAGGAAAAACAAATAGATCAAAAAAATGGAATAGGACTCAGCCCAGCCAGCCGGCCCGACTGACCCAGCAGCAGCCCAGTCTAGCCCATCTCCCTCTCCCGCAGTGAATCATTTTTCACTCGTGAACTTACCCACCTTGGCCACCGACCGCCAGACCTCTTCTCTCGCACGCCAAGCGGCCCCACTGCCACGTAGTCATCTTCCTCCCCACAACTAGATCATCCGAACGTTCCCTGCGTTGATTTCACGAGTTAAATTCACGAGTAATGGCGCAGTTAATCCTCCCCCTGACCATGTCTTCTTAATCGCCTGTGTCCCCTCTCTCTTTCCCCCTAGTCGTCGCCCCACCGGAGCCCCCAGGCTGCCCTGATTTCCTCTTAGACCGCCACTGCCTCCGGCGAGCTCCACCTCCAATTCAGGCCAGTCGCCATCGTGCCTCGCTCTCTCGACTATGCAGGCATGATCCCCATCACTCCCTGAACCTCCCAGTGGCCTCAGCTCGCTCGCGCGTGCCCCCCAGCGTCGGCAACGACGACCAGCAGCGCCGCCGTCTGCCTCTACTCCAACGAGCCCTATAGGTAGTCTCTGACCGCGCCTCCACTCCTCTCTGATGCTCCGATACTCTCCACTCATCTATGCGTCTAACCATGCTACTTGCTTGCTCTATCGTGCACCCTAGAGTCGCCTTCGTCAATGACTGACCGCACCCGACGGTTCCACGAACTCCGGCGAAGAATTCCCGTCGACCCCGAGTGCCCCTTCGCTAGCAATGACCACCTTGAGCATCTCCACGCCGCGAAGAACTCGGTGAGCATCTCCCCTCGATCTCTCGCTTCCTGTAAAGCCGACACCGACATCATCTGAGCGCGCCGCCGCCGTTCACCACCGCTAGCGCCGCCAGAGTATGACCAGTGATTATGAGCCGTAGGATCGTGATCAAAGGGTTGCGATAGAAACTCAACTGAAAGGGTAAGGACAGATCTGTGCCACACGATTCGCATTAGATCCAGCGGTCCTCAATGCGTGATCCGAACGAACCGGTACCAACCAATAGCAAGACGACGTGTGGCCTGTGATTGTTTTAAAAACCAGAAACTTGTCTATTAGATGTTCCAATTTAAAAAATTCATAACTTTCAAACCACACGTCCAAATTTTGCAAATTTTATATCAATGGAATCAGCAAGACAGTACTTTCTGACCATCCACTTTGTTTAGTTAAATGCTTCTATTGAATTGATTGTTTTTGCAGAAACTTGTGTATGCATGTTTAGAATATAAAAATTGTTCTAAAATGATTTTTGAGATAAAACCTTTGGAAAATGGATTGTTTTGAATCTACTGACCTTTTGAGAATGTATTTGGTAAAGCTAAAGAGTAAATCTTTGATTTAAAGCATTTCTAGTCAAATAAAAATATGGTTTAATTGTTAAAAATGATTTTGGAGGAAAACCTTTGGGAAATGTTTTGATTTAAAATCTCTAACTCCAAACACCAAGTTTTAGAATTATAAATGTATTTGGTGAACCATATAAAAATTGTTGCTTTGCTAAAGGCATTTTCAACCACATGAAATAATGATTTGGTTTAAAAATGGTTTATGAAGTAAAATCTTTTGAAAATAATTTTGCCACTTTATAAAATGACCAATAGATGTTTTCAGATGTTTATAACCTATTAGAAACCACTTTTCCAAATAAAACAATCTTTAGCATGCTTGCATGCATTGTTTTGTTTCTATCATTTTATGTGATGTTTTGCTTGAATGGTAGATTGAAATATTGCTTGCTTGATTGCATTGTAGTGGAACTTGAAGAGTGTGATTGTTGCAAGATCAAGGAGTGAACTTATACTCTCTACCAAAAAGGCAAGTGATGCTTCATACTTTTGTCCCATTATTTTCACTATGCATTAGTGATATTTTAAGTAGGACTTGCATGGAATTTTTGCTAAGTATAAACTATGCCATGGGAAATCCTAGTAGATGAAACCTTAGAAAGAAATTTCCTAAGTTAAGATTCCTACTACTATCATGCTTAGCTTAGCTAGTAGAAAACAAGGGTGGATTATATTTCATGTTATGGAGTATTTCAAAGTCAAAGACTTGTGTTTTGTTTAATAAAACAACAAGTGAATGAATCACCTGGGTGGAATGGAAAGAATGGTTTGTGTTGAGTGGTTATGCATGTCCAGTATGCTGGGGAAAACTTGGGCATCACCAAGTCCAGTATACTGGGGAAAACTTGATATCTCACTTGTGGATGGCCACCTAGGAACAAAGAGATTTGAGATATCAAATGTTGAGAAGCTTCAAGTGCAGCCACTTGGCATTATGGGATCTGCCTGGATCATATAGGTTGCAATAACTTAGCCAAATGGACAGTTGGTGGTAGGGGAATGATAGGTTGGAACGCGTCCATTACGGTCTAAGGAAGGCTTCTGAAAGATCTTGTCTTGGTGAAACCAAGTCTTGTGGGGAAAGTGCACCACCTCTGCAGAGTGTAAAATCTAAGTACTTAGCCATGTCCCTGGTAAAGGAAAATTTGAGCATCAAGACATGGAAGCTATCAAGAATCTCCTCATCCCAATTTCTAAGTTAAAAACTTGTGGTTGAACAAGGGTTAAAGGATCACCAATTTATATTGGGAGATGCCTTGGGTGATTTTTGTCAAGCAAAAACTTAGTGTTTTCAAATGATAAGGAAAATCTATTTTGAGCAAAGCAAGCCTAAGTTCCACTTAGCCAAATGCATGTAGATGATAGACTCCACTATACTACTATAGTTTCACTTGCCAATACAATTCAATTGTATTGACCCTTGTGGCTGTAACTTATTATGTTTTAGGTTTGTTTGATGTTAGTGAAGTTTATTGATTAGGATTACAAGTCTACAACCAACATGTTTGCCTGTGGCACTTTGAAGATGAAGGACCCCATGCTATTGTTATATTCTGCTGCATTGTAATGAGATAGCCAAATGAGCTATGTAAGATGTAATAAATTATTTTATTCCTGGTTATAAACTTGTATTACGACCTTTGTTTCTTGATATTACATCTTAACTGTGGATGCTAGCTATTGATCCAGGGACTAGCATTGTAAACATAGGGATCTCTACCTTATTAAAGGTTGGGAACCTTACAGAGGCGGCTGAAGGGCCCACACCCTATCTAGGCGCAAGGCGGGCCCACCCATTCCTAGGGGGGTGTGGCGGCCCTGGCTCGCCTCTCCGTATCTCCTCTGGACTTCGTGTCACCCACGGTAAAATATTGAATTTGGCTTTTGTCCCGTCCAATTCCAAGAATATTGATTTTCTGCCTTTTTGGAACCAAAAACAGAAGAAAATAGGCAACTGGCACTGTGGCAACTTGTTAGTAGGTTAGTTCCAGAAAATATATAAAACACATCAAAGTGTAGACAAAGCAAAGAAAAGTAGATAAAAAACAAGCATGGAACATCAAAAATTATAGATATGTTTTCGACGTATCAGAGGCTTTCTTCTTCATCATGCCAGCCTCCGGTATGAAGCGTGAGTAGTTCCACCTTGGACTACGGGTCCATGTAGTAGCTAGATGGTTGTATCTCCTACTTTGTGCTTTCATGTCTAGATCTAGTGAGCTTCGTTTATGATCAAGATTTCATCTATTTGTAATCATGCATGTTGTGTTTGCGGGGATCCGATGGATATTGAGATTACTATGTCAGATTGATTAATGGTTTTGTCTTATTGATTCTATCATGTCTGTGTTGTTTGTGATCTTGAATGCTCTCCGTTGTTAGTGGCTATCTTGGCCAAATAGTTGCTAGTGACTCCAAGAGGGGGTATTTATGCTCGATAGTGGGTTCATGTCTCTATTTAATCTAAGGGAAGTGAGAAATATCTAACGTTGTAGATGTGATGTTGCCACTAGGGAGAAAACAACGGTCTCTTGTTCATGGAACAAGTGGATTGTTTACCTTACACACTTTGCTTAAAGCAGTTGTTTGTTGCTTGCAACTTAATACTGGAGGGGGTTCGAATGATAACCCAAAGGTGGACTTCTAGTCATAGATGCAGCTGGATGGCGGTCTATGTATCTTGTTGTATTGCCCAATCGAATCTCATAGGATCATGATGTCTAGTATTGCATTGTTTTGCCTTGCTCAGTCCTGTCAATTGCCCTACTGTAATTTGTTTACCCAGCATGCCATGTTTGTTTATCTAAGGAGAACACCTCTAGTGAACTATGGACCCTGGTCCAATCTTTACCATTGATACATATTCCACTATTACTGTTTACTTGCTGCAAACCACTATTACCTTCCACACCATGCAGTTAATCCTTTGTTACAGCGAACCGGTGAGATTGACATCCTTACTGTTCGTTGGGGCAAAGTCTTGATTTTGTGTTGTGAAGGTTTCCAAGTTGCTTGCAACACCTTTGAGATGTTTCCTTCCTCCTACTGGTTCGATAACCTCGGTTT
The DNA here is from genome assembly GCA_030063025.1 of Avena longiglumis. NCBI lineage: Eukaryota > Viridiplantae > Streptophyta > Magnoliopsida > Poales > Poaceae > Avena > Avena longiglumis. The sequence continues at coordinate 348,047,245 of CP125978.1, read as the reverse complement.
CTTACTAAGGGAATACTTTCTGCTGTGCTACATCACACCTTGCTCTTGGGGTTTTCCGACGAAGCGCTCCCACGTTGACAAAGCGCAATCAGATCCTAATAGGTTTCTTTGTAGCATGTCTATTATGATTAATCTTGGAAACACAATGCCTAATATGAGGCATAATTTTTGTGACAGCCGATGATTACATATGCATTCCTGTTCCTCGGTGTTAGTGTGCACATCATATATGAGGAAGTGATTACTTTGCACATCACTCTTCATGTTCTTCTTCTTAGGCTGATGATTACTTTGCATTCTGTGGCCAAGATCCCAATAGGTTGCTTCATAGCATGCCTGTTATGATTGATCTTCGGCACACAATGACTAATATGAGGCACAATTGATGGGACTGCCGATGATTACATACGCACCACAAGGAAGTGGAAGCGATGATCCTTTCAAACCTGGTACTGTCATCTATTCAAGGTGATGGAACTTGGTTCTATAGATCATTGTTTCATGCTATCAATGCTATTTGATATGAGGCAATTGTTGTTTATTCTGTGAACGCAGCATGTGATGATACCTAGTAAAATGCGTTCATAGAGTTGGTGCTATAGGAACCAGATGATATGCACAACAAAATTGGTTGTGCATGTCCTCTGGTTCCCTGTAGCACAAGGTCTACCATGTTTGTGCTAGTAATTCTGAAGCTGGGAATCGATTTGGTCGTGTTTTGTTTCCCTTGGTTGATGATTAGTAAGCATCACAATGTCTGGGATACAACCCCGGGTACCCCAGAGTTAAGCTATAAAGAGTCCTCAATAAGAAAATAGAAGATTTACTAAAAGTAATGTGTGGAGAATAGACATGTATGAACAACATAAAGAATAAAGGAAAAAGATAATACTAGGCCGAATTAGGCAAATATAGGCCTAGTCTGAATGCTCATGGGCTGAATCTAGGCCACGGGCAGCCGCACTACTCATTTTACCTGTGGGACAAATCCTACTACTCGGACCAAGCAAAAAAACAGCTCAACCCTTGCGCCCACGTCGCTCCAAATCGCCGAGCATCGCACCAGCTCCCGCCAGAGGCTCCCGCGCATGGCTCCCATCAAACAAACCCGTGTCAACGCTCCCGAGGATTCCTGCGCCGACGATCCCGCGCCTCGCCATCGTCTCCTGGATGGGCCGAGTCAACATGACCTTGGCCCACCATGGGTTTGTTCTGCTCAAGAACCACCTCGACAGGTATCTTCCCCGCGTGGGCCGACAGGAGCAATCCCAGCCCACCGGTGGGCTTCACCATGAGTGGGAGTTCACCTTGACCCGGCTGGGCCTCAGGAGAGGATCTGAATAGGCCGTTTGGACCCGGTGGAAGCCAAGGTGACCCGTATGGGCTCCCTCCATCATGGGCCGAATAAGAAGGGTCACAGCTGGGCCTTTATCTTTATTCGGCAGGGAAGAAATAAAGACCTAGCTAGGCTTTCTTGCTCCCAGGCCGACTCAACCTGGCCATAGGCCGAATTACTATTTTGTCTGGGGCATCCAGGCCGAATGAGATCACCCCAGGTGCCCTATTATTGCGGTGACCCAACATACCACTACATTATTTAGTACAATATAGTCGTTGACATAACACCAATGAAACACCGTTCACTAGTATTACATCCCTCAGAGTGGTACAACAGAAATATAGCAGGTCCAAGACATGACTACATGTTACAACTCAAGTCTTTACACAAGATCTAGAGAACACTCTAGGTTAAAGAGAGAGAAAGAAACTTCTTACAAAGAAGAACTGATATGTCGAAAACGTATCTATAATTTTTGATGCTCCATGCTTGTTTTGTATCATTTGTCTTATGTTTTGTCTACATTTTGAGGTATTTTTATACACTTTCTGGAACTAACCTATTGACAAGATGCCACAGTGCCAGTTGCCTATTTTCTTCTTTTTTTGATTCCAGAATGGCAAAAAATCAATATTCTTTGAATTGGACGGGACAAAAGCCAAAGTCATTATTTTTCCCGGAGCAACACGGAACCACGAAGCAGAGCTGGAGGGGGGCCACAGGGTGGCCGCACCCCCTAGGCGCAGGCAAGCCCTGGAGATGCCCACAGGGGGTGTGGTCACCCTGGACCCCCACCGACCTTGACGCCGCGCCTGGGTAGGGTTTGCCCCCTCTGGCCACTGCCTCGGCCTCCCCCTTCTCCTATTAGAATCCCTCATGGAGAATGTTGGAGATATGCCCTAGAGGCAATAATAAATGTAGTTATTATTATATCTTTGTGTTTATGATAAATGTTTACATTCATGCTATAATAGTATTAACAAGGAAACATTAATACTTGTGTGATTTGTAAACTTAAATTGAAGTCCCTAGTAAAGCCTCTATACATCACTAGCTTGTTGGTTAATAAATGATTGTGGTTTCCCTATCATGAACATTGAGATGTTATTAACAACAAGATCATATCGTTAGGAGAATGATATGATGGACATACTCCTATAGATAAGCATAGCATAAAGATCAAGTCATTTTAATAGTTAAATTGCTATATGCTTTCTGATACATAGTAACCTAATTCCTTAAACCATGAGCCATGCATATCACCTTTACCGGATGGATGCTTTGATGACATCAAACACCACACCGTAACTGGGTGGCTATAAAGGTGGCATTGAGTGTTCGGAAAGTATTGGTTGAGACACATGGATCAAGAGTGGGATTTGTCCATCCATATGATGGATAGATATACTCTGGGCCCTCTCGGTGAAATGTCATCCAATTAGATTGCAAGCATGTGACTGGATCACAAGGGATCACATATCACGGGAACAAGAAAAGAGTACTTATCGGTAACGAGGTTGAACTAGGTATGCAGAGATACCGACGATCAAAACCTTGGATAAGTAAACTATCGTGAGACAAAGGGAAATTGGTATCGTATGTAAGTGGTTCATTCGATCGCAAATTAATTGTAGAAATATGTGGGAGCCATATGAATTTCCAGATTCCTCTATTGGTTATTGATCAGAGAAGTGTCTCGATCATGTCCGCATAATTCACGAACCGTAGGGAGACACACTTAAGGATTCGACGTTGTTTGAGTAGTTATGGAATGATGAGAAAGAGACCGAATGTTGTTCGGAGTCTCGGATGGGATTCGAGATATCACGAGGAGATCCGGAATGGTCCGAGAATAAGATTCATATAAGGAAAGTCTTGTTTCAGAGTTGGAGAATGATTCCGGTGTTTTCATCGGGAATGTTCTAGAAGGTTCCGGAATGTCCGGCACTCGGGAGGGGAAGGGTACATGAATCTGTTATATCAAGTTGGTATGATTGCATCATGTACTAAGTGTCATCGCTGAACAAAATAGAGGATTTAATCAAATCCTTGTTTAAAAATTCAAACGCCAATTTGAAAGTCAAACGGCTATTTTTGGGAAGTGGAGAGGGAGGTGGAAACCGAGTTGGGGAGGAGTTCCTCCCCTCCACCGCCGGCCCACCTCCAAGCTGAGTTGGGGAGGGACTCCCCTCCCATTGGCCACGCCTCCCACCTATCAAGGGAGGGGCAGGGCTGCCCCTCCTAGCACACAAGATCCCCGCCTCCAAACCCTAAGCCGTCGGCGCCGCCACCTGCTGTCGCCGCCGCCGCTGCCTAGCAACCCTAGCCGCCGGCCTTGCCCCCTCCTCGGCGTGTCTAAACCCTATATCGTCGAGGGCTCTCTCATAGTCCACCATACTCGCTCCGGCTTAAGGCGAAGCCCTGCGAGATCTCCCCTCTACTTCCGGTACAACGCAGTTGTGCTGCCAGAATCGCGAGGAGAGTGCTACAACCTCCGCTGCCTGCTGGAACAAGGGAGAGGAAGGTCTTCGTCGAGTACCGACGTGTGACCGATCATGGGAGCGCTTGCGAACGCAGCCGGAAGGATCGTCTACGCGATCTTGAGATCGGAAAGAGTACGACTACATCACCCACGAGAATCCGCTCTCGTTAAACACTTTGGAATCTTCGAGGGTAAGTTATTCCATCGATTCGTTGCTACAATATAATAGATAGATCTTGGCTTGTTTGTTTGTATGCGATAGAAAATTTTGTTTCCCATGCTACGGAACCCTACAGTGGTATCAGAGCCGTGTCTATATGTAGATCTGTTGCACGAGTAGAACACAATGGTCATTGTGGGCGTTGATGCTTTTATTGTCGATTGCTTCTTGTGTACTTTGCATCTTGCGGGATGTTGGGATGAAGCGGCCCGGGCTAACCTTACATGACATCGTTCATGAGACTTGCTCCACGCTTGACATGCAACTTGTATTGCATAAGTGGCTTTGCGGGTGCCTTTTTCTCCTAGCATAGTTAAGATCCAATTTACAACGGGTAATTGACAATACTAGTATCAATGTTGTGGTTCTTGTTCGTAAGTTAGAACGACACTTATTGAAAACCCCAAACCACGTAAACCATGCAAAGAAAGTAGAGGCGTCTAACTTTGTTTTGCAGGGGTGTGCAGTGATGTGATATGGCCATGATTGTGATTATATTTGATGTATGCAATGTTCCTTATTGTAAGTTGGCAACCGGCAGGAGCCATATGGTTGTCTTTAATTTACGTTAAGACCCGCGTGTCTATTCAAAGTAGTTGTAATAGTTGAAGCCGGTGGACGACAACCATGGAGAAGCTTCGTTGACCTTGATGCAATGTTGGTGATGATGGAGATCATGTTCGTGCTTGAAGATGGAGATCGGAAGCACAAAGAAGAAAGGCCATATCATATCACATATTATGAATTGCATGTGATGTTAATCCTTTATGCATCTTGTATTGCTTAGTAGACGACGATAGCATTATAAGATGATCCCTCATGCACATGAATTTCAAGTCATAAAGTGTTTACACTTAGTTAGCACCGTTGCTAAAGCTTGTTGTTTCGAAGCACCACGTGATGATCGGGTGTGTTAGATTCCGCAAGTGTATACAACGTGAGCAAGCCAGATTTTCTCATGCGGAAACTAAGGTTTGATCTTGACGAGCCTAGCATGTACAGACATGGTCTCGGAACACGGATCACCGAAAACATGTCGATTGTTCGCCATTGAAACTATATCAACTCTCGTGATGATCGGTGTTGATGTGGTGGATTTGGTTCGTGTGATCACTAAAACAATGTGAGGGATATTGTTTTGAGTGGGAGTTCACCTAGATTAATTTTATTATTAATTAGAACTCAATTTGTCATAAACTATTGCAAATATGTGGTAGATCAATGGCAGCCCCTACCATCAATTTTAATGCGTTCCTAGAGAAAGAAAAGTTGAAAAACAATGGAAGCAACTTCGTGGATTGGTTTCGCAATTTGAGGATTGTCCTCACAGCTGGTAATTTGACCTATGTGCTGGATGCACATTGGTGACCCGCAAATGATGCTACCGACGAAGTAAAGAACGTTTACCTCGCTCGGAAGACTCAGTACTCCACAGTTCAGTGTGCTATCTTGTATGGTTTAGAATCGGAGCTTCAGAAAAGGTTTGAGAATTCAGACCCACATGATATTGTCTGTGAACTCAAATTGATCTTTGAGACTCACGCGGCAATTGAGAGCTATGAGGCTTCTGAAAAGTTCTTTAACTGCAAGATGGAAGAGGGCAGCTCCGTCAGTGAGCATGTGCTTAAGATGTCTGGGCACGCAAGAAAACTTCAAAGCTTGGGTATAGTGATTCCTAATTCTTTGGGGATTTACCGTGTCCTCCAATCACTACCACCAAGTTACAAGAACTTTGTGATGAACTACAACATGCAAAACATGAACAAGCAGTTGCCAGAACTGTTTGCTATGTTGAAATCTGCAGAAGTGGAGATCAAGAAAGAGCACCAAGTGTTGATGGTCAATAAGACCACCAAATTCAAGAAAGGCAAGTCTAAGAAAAAGGGACACTTCAAGAAGGGTGGTAAGAAAGTTACCGCACCGACGAAGAAGACCAAGGCTGGACCTAAGCCCGATCTCGAGTGCTTTTCCGCAAGGGAGAAGGTCCTCGAAGCGGAATTGCCCAAAGTACTTGGATTTGAAGAACGGCAACATCAAGAAGAAAGGTATATCCGATATACATGTTATTGATGTGTATCTCACTAGTACTGTAGTAGTGCCCGGTATTTGATAATCGTTAGGTTGCTCATATTTGTAACTCAAAACAGGTGCTGCAGAATAAATGGAAGCTAGCGAAGAACAAGGTGACGATGCGCGTGGGAAACGGATCAAAGGTTGATGTGATCGCGGTCGGCACGCTACCCCTTCATCTACCATCGGGATTAGTTTTATACTTAAATAATTGTTATTTGGTGCCTGCGTTAAGCATGAACATTATATCAGGATCTTTTTTATTGCGAGACGGTTACTTGTTTAAGTCCGAGAATAATGGTTGTTCGATTTATATGAGTAATATGTTTTATGCACATGCACCTTTGATAGATGGTCTGTTCTTATTGAATCTCGATAGTGGAAATACACATATCAACAACATTGAGGCTAAATGTTTAAAATCGAGCGATAACTCGACCTATATGTGGCACTGTCGTCTTGGTCACATTGGAGTGAAGCGTATGAAGAAACTCCATTCCGATGGACTTCTTGAATCACTTGATTTCGAATCACTTGAAAGATGCGAAGCATGTCTGATGGGTAAAATGACTAAGACTCCATTTTCTGGTATGATGGAGCGAGCTACAGACTTATTGGAAATCATACATACCGATGTGTGTGGTCCAATGAGTGTAGCATCACGCGGTGGTTATCGTTATGTTCTTACCTTCACGGATGATTTGAGTAGATATGGGTATATCTATTTCATGAAACATAAGTCCGAAACTTTCGAGAAGTTTAAGGAATTTCAAAGTGAGGTGGAGAATCAACGTAACAAGAAGATTAAATTTCTACGTTCTGATCGTGGAGGTGAATATCTAAGTTACGAGTTTGGCGAGCATTTAAAGAAATGCGGAATACTTTCACAATTGACACCGCCGGGAACACCACAGCGTAATGGTGTGTCCGAACGTCGTAATCGAACTCTCTTAGATATGGTTCGTTCTATGATGTCACTTACAGATTTACCGCTACCATTTTGGGGTTATGCATTAGAAACAGCCACATTCACTTTAAATAGGGCACCATCTAAATCCGTTGAAACGACACCGTATGAATTATGGTTTGGGAAGAAACCTAAATTGTCGTTCCTTAAAGTTTGGGGTTGCGAAGCCTATATAAAGAAGTTACAGCCGGACAAGCTTGAACCCAAAGCGGAAAAATGCGTCTTCATAGGATACCCGAAGGAAACTATTGGGTATACCTTCTATCATAGATCCGAGGGCAAAATCTTCATTGCCAAGAATGGACCTTTCTAGAGAAGAAATTTCTCTCGAAAGAAGTGACTGGAAGGAAAGTAGAACTCGACGAGGTTGTCGAACCTTCTCTCGAAATTGCGAGTAGCGCAAAGACCGAAGAAGTTCCCGTGATGCTCGCACCAATAAGAGAGGAAGCTAATGATGATGATCATGAAACTTCGGTCGTAGTTGCTACAGAGCCTCGCAGGTCAACGAGAACTCGTACCACCCCAGATTGGTATGATCCCGTTATGAGTGTCATGTTGGTGGACAACACCGATGACCCTGAGACATATGAGGAAGCGATGATGAGCCCAGATTCCAATAAATGGCAAGAAGCCATGAAATCCGAGATTGGATCCATGTACGAAAACCAAGTATGGACTTTGGTGGACTTACCGGATGGCCGGAAGGCTGTCGAGAACAAATGGATTTTCAAGAAGAAAACAGATGCTGAGGGAAATGTTACTGTCTATAAAGCTCGACTTGTCGCAAAAGGGTTTCGACAAATTCAAGGAGTTGACTACGATGAGACTTTCTCACCAGTAGAGAAGCTAAAGTCTGTAAGGATTATGTTAGCAATCGCTGCATATTATGATTATGAGATATGGCAGATGGATGTCAAAACAGCATTCCTCAATGGAGACATTGATGAAGATTTGTATATGATGCAACCCAAAGGTTTTGTCGATCCTAAAGATGCTAACAAGGTATGCAAACTTCAATGGTCCATCTATGGATTGAAGCAAGCATCCCGAAGTTGGAATTAACGTTTTGATAAGGTAATCAAAAGTTTTGGTTCTGTACAAACTTATGGAGAAGCTTGTATTTACAAGAAAGTGAGTGGGAGCTCTGTAGCATTCTTAATACTATATGTAGATGACATATTGTTGATTGGGAATGATGTAGACCTTCTTAATTGTGTCAAGGAATATTTGAATAATAGTTTTTCAATGAAGGATCTTGGCGAAGCAGCTTACATACTAGGCATAAATATTTATAGAGATAGATCGAGACGCCTGATATCATTGTCACAAAGTACATATTTGGACAAGGTTCTAAAGAGGTTTGGAATGGAAGATAGCAAGAAAGGGTTCTTGCCCATGTTGCCCAATACGACCTTGAGTAAAACTCAAAGTCCGACATCGGCAGAAGATAGAGAAAGGATGAGTAAGACTCCCTATGCCTCAGCCATAGGATCTCTAATGTATGCCATGCTATGTACTAGAACCGACATTGCATATGATATTAGTTTAACTAGAAGATATCAAAGTGATCCAGGAGTGGATCATTGGACAGCGGTCAAAAACATCCTTAAGTACTTGAGAAGAACTAAGGATATGGTTCTTTCTTATGGAGGTGATGAACAACTCGTTGTTAATGGTTACACCGATGCTAGTTGGAACACCGATCCAGATGATTCTAAATCACAATCTGGATACGTATTTATTTTGAATGGTGCAGCAGTTAGCTGGAGGAGTGCAAAGCAAAGCGTTGTGGCGAGATCTTCAACTGAATCGAAATACATGGCTGCTTCGGCGGCTTCACAAGAAGCGATATGGATGAAAGAGTTCATTACAGAACTGGGTGTGGTTCCTAGTGTGCTGGACCCAATGTCTATCTACTGTGAAAACATGGGCGCCATAGCCAATGCGCAAGAACCAAGGTCACACAAGAAGCTGAAGCACATCAAGCTACGTTTCCATGCTATTCGAGAACATGTCCAAGATGGGGACATAAAGATTTGCAAAGTACACACAGATCTGAATGTGGCGGATCCGTTGACTAAACCTCTCCCGAGGGCAAAACATGACCAACACCAAACTGCCATGGGTGTTCGGTATATTACCATGTAATCTAGATTAGACGACTCTAGTGCAAGTGGGAGACTGTTGGAGATATGCCCTAGAGGCAATAATAAATGTATTTATTATTATATCTTTGTGTTTATGATAAATGTTTACATTCATGCTATAATAGTATTAACAAGGAAACATTAATACTTGTGTGATTTGTAAACTTAAATTGAAGCCCCTAGTAAAGCCTCTATACATCACTAGCTTGTTGGTTAATAAATGATTGTGATTTCCCTATCATGAACATTGAGATGTTATTAACAACAAGATCATATCGTTAGGAGAATGATATGATGGACATACTCCTATAGATAAGCATAGCATAAAGATCAAGTCATTTTAATAGTTCAATTGCTATATGCTTTCTGATACATAGTAACCTAATTCCTTAGACCATGAGATCATGCATATCACCTTTACCGGATGGATGCTTTGATGACATCAAACACCACATCGTAACTATGTGGCTATAAAGGTGGCATTGAGTGTTCGGAAAGTATTGGTTGAGACACATGGATCAAGAGTGGGATTTGTCCATCCATATGACAGATAGATATACTCTGGGCCCTCTCGGTGAAATGTCATCCAATTAGCTTGCAAGCATGTGACTGGCTCACAAGGGATCACATATCACGAACGAGAAAAGAGTACTTATCGAACGAGGTTGAACTAGGTATGCAGAGATACCGACGATCAAAACCTCGGATAAGTAAACTATCGTGAGACAAAGGGAAATTGGTATCGTATGTAAGTGGTTCATTCGATCGCAAAGTAATCGTAGAAATATGTGGGAGCCATATGAATTTCCAGATTCCTCTATTGGTTATTGATCAGAGAAGTGTCTCGATCATGTCCGCATAATTCACGAACCGTAGGGAGACACACTTAAGGATTCGACGTTGTTTGAGTAGTTATGGAATGATGAGAAAGAGATCGAATGTTGTTCGGAGTCTCGGATGGGATTCGGGATATCACGAGGAGATCTGGAATGGTCCGGAGAATAAGATTCATATAAGGAAAGTCTTGTTTCGGAGTTGGAGAATGATTACGGTGTTTTCATCGGGAATGTTCTAGAAGGTTCCGGAATGTCCGACACTCGGGAGGGGAAGGGTACAGGAATGTGTTATATCAAGTTGGTATGATTGCATCATGTACTAAGTGTCATCGCTGAACAAAATAGAGGATTTAATCAAATCCTTGTTTGAAAAGTCAAACGCCAATTTGAAAGTCAAACGACTATTTTTGGGAAGTGGAGAGGGAGGTGGAAACCGAGTTGGGGAGGAGTTCCTCCCCTCCACCGCCCACCCAGCTTGAAGCCGAGTTGGGGAGGGACTACCCTCCCCTTGGCCAGCCCCTCCACCTATAAAGGGAGGGGCTGCCTCCTAGCACACAAGATCCCGCCCAAACCCTAAGCCGCCACCACTGCCGCCGCCCTAGGGCAAACCGCCACGCTTAGCAACCCTAGCCGCCTTGCCCCTCCTCGGCGTGTCTAAACCCTAGATCATCGAGGCTCTCTCATAGTCCACCATACTGCCCGACTTAAGGCGAAGCTCATGAGATCTCCCTCTAGTTCGGTACCACGCCAGGCCGCCGGAATCGCGAGGAGAGTGCTACAACCTCCGCGCCTCTTTGGAACAAGGGAGAGGAAGGTCTTCATCGAAAATTTAACGTGTGACCGATTACGGAGCGCCGTAACGCAGCCTGGAAGGATCGTCTACGCGATCTTGAGATCGGAAAGAGTACGACTACATCACCCACGAGAATCCGCTCTCGTTAAACACTTTGGAATCTTCGAGGGTAAGTTATTCCATCGATTCGTTGCTACAATCTAGTAGATAGATCTTGGCTTGTTTTTTTGTATGCGATAGAAAATTTTGTTTTCCATGCTACGAAACCCTACAGAGAATACCCTAAAGAATCCAGAAGAAATCCACGAAAACCTGTGTAGCACCGCCAATCAAGGGAGATTCGAGGGAAAAGTCTTTGTTCCAAGACTGTCTGGACGGGAAGTGCCCCCGAAGCCATCTCCATCGATCTCCAACACCAACTCCATCACCATTACTAATTCCCATGATGAGGAGGGAGTAGTTCTTCCTTAGGGCTAAGGGCTCTACTGGTAGCTATGTGTTCATCTCTCTCTCTATGCATGATCTTGTTGTGTTCATGAGCTTTGTAATCAAGTTGATCTACCTTGCTACTCAAGTGCTTCATTAGATCTCTGCTCTCCCCATGTGTGTGAAAGTGACAGCGTGCACGCCATGGTGGCACTTAGGTTTGAGTCTACATAAATACTCTTTGTGCTTTAATTGATTTATGCTTTTCCCCATGTGTGTGAAAGTGACATCGTGCATACCGTGTGTGGCACTTTGGCTAGATTGAATATTTGTTATGAGTTATATTTTTGCAGTTGGATGTCTCTATGAAATTGTGGTGTTTGTTGGAACCATCTAGTGCTCAAGGTGACAGTGTGGGGTTATCTAGATTGGGGAAGGCGGACTTTGAGGAGTGTTGTTATAGCCCTACCAATGATTAGAGTGTCCAACCGGAGAGTAGTTAAGAGTAGTATCATGAAGATAGGATATTTTTATGAGAGAGTGTTTGTCACATCCCAAAATTTTCCAAATTTTGAAATGTGAAAAATAAATAAACAAAAGAAACAATTGTTGAAATTTATGGGGAAAAGAAACTTTTTGCTTCTAATTGGAAACATTAAAACCTTTTGAACTATTACAAAAGTTTTCCCCCAAATAAAGGTACTCCTTAAAATAAAAATAGAATTAAACAAAAACCCTAAGATCAAGCATCAAGATTATCCATATATCTCCTCTACTTCAAAATTTTAATTTGCAAGGTTCCCCTTCAAAATCTTTTTCACAAACTTCTTGTATTTGAAAATCTATTTTTCATCTTGAAGAATGTTCTCAAACAAAAACCATCTATACATATCAACTACTTCATTTACATTTTTCAAACAACCGTTGTTTTGTTTTTAACCAAAAATAAAAGCAAAGAGTCTCGTTTTAAAATAAGCACCATAGCTTATGTGAGCTATTTTAAGATTTTATAAAATTATCCTCTTATATTTTGGAACTTTAATTCATGGGTTATCCATGTAAGGTGGAACTAAATCGAATCAAATTTAAATAAGGAAAGAATCCAAGTCATTCCAAATATATTGCCCTGCAACTAGGCCAATATGGCACACACGCAATCGTACAATAATTGACTAATTAATAATTGAGAAAATTAAATATTTCCAAATATATAAAATTTATGTCCTAAAATATTGCCCATGAATTTACGAAGCCACAGAAATTTGAATCAACAAATTTGGAGCTCTAAATCAAAAGTTATAAAATAATTAAGAAATAGGAAAAAATATAAAACGAAAAAAAATAAAGTGGCCGGCCAGGCCAGCCAAAATGGGCTGGCCCAACCAGACCGATCGGCCATGAGGGCACCATGTAGGTACACGAGCACATGAACCATGATACTTGGTCTTCATATTTGTATCTAATGCACTTAAATAACCTTTAATTCCCCTCCTAAATTGCACTAAATACCCCCTAATTCATCTCCCTCTTTAATCTCCTTTAATCCAGCCCCACCCCCTCCTATATAAACCCCACTACAGGAAATTTCATAAGTTTTCAACTCATCACACCTTCATTTTCATCCAAAATTCTTCCCAATCTTCTCCACCTAAATCGACCTTCAAAACGACCTTGGATCGCGTTGGCTTGAGGACGGAAGTTGTTCCCCTCGTCAAGACGGTTCCATTCCCGATGGTTTCACCTCGTTTCGTTCATCGAGTAGAGAGAAAAACATAGTCAAAGATTCAGATCTTAAAAGGTATAATCCATTTTACACCCACCTCGTTGCTCCAAATTCAATTTCCTTTGAACAATAGATAGATCTAGTTGTTACCTACAACTTTCATGTAGAAAATTTTTCCATCCGAGAAACTTTTTCTGTAGTCAAATCTGACATCATCATGACATCACTATAGTCAACAGTCAACTAAGTCAGATTAGTCAAAGTAAATTTCAGTCAATTCCCAAGTTTGACTTTTCCAAATTTTAGTACGAACTCGTATAATTCATAGAAAAAGATTTAGAGGTCCAAAAATTATAAATTTGGTATCCCTGAAAAGCTGAGATTATGTAGAATCCATTTCTGCAATAATATTACTTATTCTCTGTACAAAAATTTGATTTATAAATTAAATGGTTTAATTGGTCATTTTCACCATAAAAAATATATCTTTAGTTCTGTATATCCAAATTTAGCAAATAATATGTCTATGGATTCACAAAAACGAGTAGAACATAGTGGAGCCATAATTCCGTATTTTTTATTCTGTTAAAATCACGTTTTATACAGAACCATTTGTGGAGTATTTTGAGTATAAAAGTTGTTGTGTAAATTATTTTTAAGTAAATCCTTTTGCAAATGATTGTAAATTGAACCCTATGTACAGTAAAACCAAAATACAATTTCATTCTAGTATAAATAAGACCGTGGCAATTATTTAATAAGAATGGCCTTTCCAACTGTTAGAAAATGTTGCTAATTGCTACAATTGCACAAATGGTTGCATTTGTAATATTGAAAATATAAAATGTTCATAAATCAACTAGTAATGTTTAGAACCTTGTTATAAAAAATTTTACAATAAAAATTACCATCTTGCATGTTTGCGTGCTTTGCATGATTTGTGTGTTGCCATTAGTGTTGATCTTGTGTATGTTTTGTCTTGGTTGTTTTGCTTGATAGATTGTGTTGATTGTCAAGTGTGTTATTGCGAAGAGTGTACCAACACCACAAACTACTAAGGCAAGTGACACTATCATCCAAGTCCTACTATTTTCATTACACTTAGTGGATTTTTGTAACATGCATGATAAGGACTACTATATTTTATGCTATGCTAAATCCTAATAGGATACCCTTATATCTTCCTTAGTGAAAACATTGTAGTTGTAGTAAGCTTAGCCCTGCTATATATTTGGGATGGGATACATGATATGATTATATCAAGTGTTGGAAAAATATATGTTTTATATAATAAAACAAGTACTCAATGAACCACCTAGGTGGAAAGAGGATACACAAGTTTTGGACAAGGTGGCAACAAAGGGAACCATGTTTATATGGCTATCTTTTTGTATGTGCACTAGAAGAAAACCACCCAAGGACTTAGAGATTGAACATGTTTCTCGTACAGTGGATTCCGTGTACAGCCACATGCTAAATGGGCTCTGGCTTAGTCAACTACATAGTGGAAGACCCATGCATTGGCATCTTCAGGTTAACTCGAATTATGTATGGAAATATATCCCTACATTGGTGCCTGGTAGACAAGCTAGCATTGTGTATTGGGAGGACTTCTATGGAAAGACTTTGTCACATTCTCGACCTGCCGGTACTCCATTTTGGTGAGTACTTATCCAGCGGCCACTGGTGGCATCAAGACGAGATTGTGTCATGTGGGTAAAGTGTACAACTTCTGCAGAAGATCAAATTCTAAGTACTTAGCCGTGTCCCCGGTTACGGACAACTCTGAGCAACTAAGGCCTGAAGCTATGGAAGATCTCGACATTCCAATTTCTCAAAGTAAAACTTGATGGTGACAACAAGGGATTAGAAGCACTTGGAGTTTTCCAAGGAGTTCAGAAAGACTTGACAAAAGATCAAAACTATTTTGAAAAGATAGGATAAAACTATATTGCTTTTTGCAAAAGAGCCTAAACCCTACTTAGCCAAATATGCATGTAATGATAGGATCCACTTATTTCTACATAGTAGTGAAACTTGCCAATACAATTCAAATGTATTGACCCTTGTGGCTGCAACTTATTATGTTGCAGGTTTGTTTGATGTTAGTGAAGTGTGTTGAATAGGATTACAAGTCTACAACCAACATGATTGCCTGTGGCACTTTGAAGATGAATGACTCCATGCTGTATAGATATTCTGTTGCATTGTAATGTGATAGCCAAATGAGCTATGTAAGATGTAATGAATTATTTTATTCCCGGTTCTAAAGTTGTATTATGACCTTTGTTTCTTGATATTACATCTTAAACTATGGATGCTAGCTATTGATCCAGGGACTAGCATTGTAAACATAGGGATCTCTACCTTATTAAAGGTTGGGACCTCTACAGATGGTATCAGAGCACTATGTTTCCTACAGGTTTTGTAACCCTAGGATTGGACAAAACCCCTTAGAAAAAAATAGGAGTTGTATTTGTTCCAAAACTTATTTACAAACAATCTTGTAAACTCTTTCCTCAACCATTTTGGTTTTGATTCTACATCTCTTCCTTTTCAAACTTGATGGACAAAGCCTCAACCATGAGCAAAGGACTTCACCAACTCAAATGACTTCAACTTCAACATCATCAAAGACTTCAACTTTATTTGCACCAAGGACTTCAACTTGGATATCACTAAGGACTACAAGTGAGACAAGAAATATTACTCAAGACTTGAAGACTAAGGAAACACAACTTAGAAGAATCATCATCATCTTTGGAGTTGTATCCAAGACACAAGAATTTTTCCCAAGAAAACCATGATCTCATTCAAGAAGAAACAACAAAGAAGGATGGAATAATCTCAAGTGAAACATATAGTTGGACCACCATATTTAGTTTAGATCAAACCCACCAACTTATGTGGTGTAGCAAAAATGTTTTGTTGCCTAAAAATATGCTAGAATCTTGTTGTTTGAGTGGAATGCTGATTGTGATTGCTTGTGTGAATTGTTGTGTGTGAGTATACTTCTTACCTAGAAATATTTTGCCTATTCTAATCCCAATCCAACCCAAACAGATGACTACTCCAAGAGACTCCAACATCAAGGATGGTAACAACAACCAAGAGATACACATGATGTAATCTAGTTGAAAATCTATTAAGGGTGGTAGTACCCTAGTTGTCTTTAAGCCAACTTGTAACCCTAGCCTTCCCAAATCTCGGGACGAGATTTATTTTAAGGGTGGTAGCCTGTCACATCCAAAATTTTCCAAATTTTGAAATGTGAAAAATAAATAAACAAAAGAAACAATTGTTGAAATTTATGGGGAAAAGAAACTTTTTGCTTCTAATTGGAAACATTAAAACCTTTTGAACTATTACAAAAGTTTTCCCCCAAATAAAGGTACTCCTTAAAATAAAAATAGAATTTAACAAAAACCCTAAGATCAAGCATCAAGATTATCCATATATCTCCTCTACTTCAAAATTTTAATTTGCAAGGTTCCCCTTCAAAATCTTTTTCACAAACTTCTTGTATTTGAAAATCTATTTTTAATCTTGAAGAATGTTCTCAACCAAAAACCATCTATACATATCAACTATTCATTTACATTTTTCAAACAACCGTTGTTTTGTTTTGAACCAAAAATCAAAGCAAAGAGTCTCGTTTTAAAATAAGCACCATAGCTTATGTGAGCTATTTTTAAGATTTTATAAAATTATTCTCTCATATTTTGGAACTGTAATTCATGGGTTATCCATGTAAGGTGGAACTAAATCGAATCAAATTTAAATAAGGAAAGAATCCAAGTCATTCCAAATATATTGCCCTGCAACTAGGCCAATATCGCACACACGCAATCGTACAATAATTGAGTAATTAATAATTGAGAAAATTAAATATTTCCAAATATATAAAATTTATGTCCTAAAATATTTCCCATGAATTTATGAAGCCATAGAAATTTGAATCAACAAATTCGGAGCTCTAAATCAAAAGTTATAAAAGAATTAAGAAATAGGAAAAAATATAAAACAAAAAAAATAAAGTGGCCGGCCAGGCCAGCCAAAATGGGCTGGCCCAACCAGACCGACCGGCCATGAGGGCACCATGTACATACAGGAGCACATGAATCATGATACTTGGTCTTCATATTTGTATCTAATGCACTTAAATAACCTTCAATTCCCCTCCTAAATTGCACTAAATACCCCCTAATTCATCTCCCTCTTTAATCTCCTTTAATCCAGCCCCCACCCCCTCCTATATAAACCCCACTACATGAAATTTCATAAGTTTTCAACTCATCACACCTTCATTTTCGTCCAAAATTCTCCCCAATCTTCTCCACCCAAATCGACCTTCAAAACGACCTTGGATCGCCGTGGCTTGAAGACGGAAGTTGTTCCCCTCGTTAAGACGGTTCCATTCCCGCTGGTTTCACCTCGTTTCGTTCATCGAGCAAAGAGAAAAACGTAGTCAAAGATTCAGATCTTAAAAGGTATAATCCATTTTACGCCCACCTCGTTGCTCCAAATTCAATTTCCTTTGAACAGTAGATAGATCTAGTTGTTACCTACAACTTTCATGTATAAATTTTTTCCATCCGAGCAACTTTTTCTATAGTCAAATCTGACATCATCATGACATCAACGTAGTCAACAGTCAACTAAGTCAGATTAGTCAAAGTAAATTTCAGTCAATTCCCAAGTTTGACTTTTCTAGATTTTAGTACGAACTCGTATAATTCATAGAAAAAGATTTAGAGGTCCAAAAATTATAAATTTGGTATCCCTGAAAATCTGAGATTATGTAGAATCCATTTCTGCAATAATATTACTTATTCTCTGTACAAAAATTTAAGTTATAAATTAAATGGTTTAATTGGTCATTTTCACCATAAAAATTATATCTTTAGTTCTGTATATCCAAATTTAGCAAATAATATGTCTATGGATTCACAAAAACGAGTAGAACATAGTGGATCCATAATTCCGTATTTTTGATTCTGTAAAAATCACGTTTTATAGAGAACCACTTGTGGAGTATTTTGAGTATAAAAGTTGTTGTGTAAATTATTTTTAAGTAAATTCTTTTGCAAATGGTTGTAAATTGAACCCTATGTACAGTAAAACCAAAATATAATTTTATTCTAGTATAAATAAGACCGTGGCAATTATTTAATAAGAATGGCCTTTGCAACTGTTAGAAAATATTGCTAATTGCTACAATTGCACAGATGGTTGCATTTGTAATATTGAAAATATAAAATGTTCATAAATCAACTAGTAATATTCAGAACCTTGTTATAAATTTTTTTACAATAAAAATTACCATCTTGCATGTTTGCATGCTTTGCATGATTTTTGTGTTGCCATTAGTGTTGATCTTGTGTATGTTTTGTCTTGGTTGTTTTGCTTGATAGATTGTGTTGATTGTCAAGTGTGTTATTGCGAAGAGTGTACCAACACCACAAACTACTAAGGCAAGTGACACTATCATCCAAGTCCTACTATTTTCATTACACTTAGTGGATTTTTGTATCATGCATGATAAGGACTACTATATTTTATGCTATGCTAAATCCTAATAGGGTACCCTTATATCTTCCTTAGTGAAAACATTGTAGTTGTAGTAAGCTTAGCCCTGCTATATATTTGGGATGGGATACATGATATAATTATATGAAGTGTTGGAAAAATATATGTTTTATATAATGAAACAAGTACTCAATGAACCACCTGGGTGGAAAGAGGATACACAAGTTTTGGACAAGGTGGCAACAAAGGGAACCATGTTTATATGGCTATCTTTTTGTACTAGTAAGTATGCCCGTGCAATGCACGTCTCTTTACTATGGAAGTCTTATTGAGCTGAATCATTTACGGTGCATGTATGCATATATTACTTCTCAATAGAGTACATGTAAATTTCTATATGAAAATACATGCATAGATACATTAATGAATCTAGGTGGGTATGCAAGAACACAAAGTTTTCATACCAAGAGCTATGAAGTCATTCATACAGTATTCTTTGATCTTGCAGAATTTGATCTCTTGCCAACTTCACTTGTATTCGATTACCTCTTGAAGAGCTGCATGTAGATTCTCTTGCCAAATTGACTTGTATTATTACCTCTGAAGAGCGGCATGTAGATTCTAGATAAGCCGGTCATCCTCTAGAGCTGCATGTAGATTCTAGTAGTGGAGTAGTGTCATAAACTCCACCACAACATGTATATGACTGAAATACCCGTAGCTTCATTCACCTCAGCATCTATCGTCAGTTTGGTCCAGCATGGACATGAATCCACATCAGTCGACATGATAATCAATGTGAAGATCAAACAAATTATGCATGGTGAAATACAATATTAATGTTTTGATAGTGAAATGCATGTGTAGTAGAGAGCTAGCGGCTATTATCTGCTACATGCATGAAGGCATCCAAGATCTAAGAAGAAAGAATTGCTTAGTGTTTGGTGCATTAATAATTGTACACATGATCAATCTATACAAACGAAGAAAACATGGGTACCTGAACCAACAGGAACGACGGCATTAGTCAGGGAATTTTCTTAGGATACTTTACCATTCAAGATGTTTATGGTACACATTTCCGTTTACTTCTGAAGATATCATTCTACAATTATCTTTACTATTAATTTCAAAAGCGTGGTGAATGCCTGGTGTCACACATCTAAAAATTACAGAAAATGCCACTCCTCAACAAACTCAACGCATAAGTAAAAAAGAAGGATCGACTAACAAACTTCGGCTAACAAACTTTATCTTATCTAGAAAAAATTCAAAGATGCTGAAACTATGTGCTATTCTCAGCAACAAGTTGACACCCAAGGCTAACAAACTAACAAAATTACTGGTTTTACGCGCCGAGCTGGACTCGTTGAGCTAATCAATCCGAGAATTCAAGAAGGGCCTCAATTTAGGGAGATAGTATGGTTTTGTCATCCTCCCATACAGTGACATACAAGATGAAGTTGATTGTTGCCTACCGTCGCACTGTGAAACCGAGGTCTCTGTGTATAGAGTTGTCGGAGTGTGTCTAGCAGGTTCCACGTGACCCGTGCTCCGGCGGTGAACAGGGAGACTGCGGACCCTATGGGTGCTAGCGTGAGGCATGGAGGCAAAAGCTGGGCACATGACCGAGAAGCAGCGCCAACGCCGCACAATAGTCCCTGGTCCAAGGCTCCACCTCGTGATTCTACATGACATGGTTTCGCCCGCCGCGCTAAGCTCCGTGCAAGTGCCACCACGCCAAGCTGGGCTTCGGGTGCATGTTGCCTCATAGTGCGAGAACCAAGAAAGAGAAGGCCGATGGCGGTGCCGATGTCGACGAGCCGCCCTATTGATGGATGTGGCATTTGAGCTCGCGGGCCGACCAAAAGAGATGGAGGCTGAGGTCATGTCCCTGGTGCATCCATGGAGGAGTTGGAAGTTGCCAAGACTGAAGTTGAACGCTGTGTGGCGAGCCATGGTCAAGTGAGGTTGCAGGCCACCCAAAGAGTATAGTGCAAACTGCATAGGCCGAGAAGACTGTGGTAGCCATGAGCCGGATGGTGATCGAGCGCGGCGCACGCTTGAGAAGGACGTGAGGCCGGCGAGAGGATAATAGGAGGTGCAGCGAGTGCCCGTAAAAAACTTGGTGATCTCATGACGAAATCAATAACAAGATCCATGGAAGCCACGCAATGACAGCCACGCCGACGATGCGGCAAGTGAAGCCGGACGCTTGAGACACCGGGTGCAATAACTAAAGTTATGTGAGATGAAGAAGGCCCGAATGTGCTTGTGCAGCCTATGGAGAAGCGCCGTACATCCTCTTGCTAAATGAAGAAAAGATCAAGCCCAAGAATGCAAAGGAGGGATACAATGGTGACTGTGGTATGCTGATATAGATGCAAGCAACCACGTGTTAGGATGTTTACTGAATTACTAGATTCAAGCGTGAAAAGGATTGTTCGTTTTAGAGATGGGTCGTGGTACAAATCTGTGGAGACACCGCTTTTGCTCACTTGTCATACAAAGGGCAGCAAAACATACGTGATGGCTCGGAGGAAGAGTTGGTTGAGGCACACATAAAAGAGAAACGGCTCACAGGCACGCACTGAAGATGAAGAAACTGCGTGCTTGCAAGGTGCAGTACCAGATGAGAGGAGCGTCATGCACGACCTCCACGAACCCATCAATATCCAATACAACAGTGGCGGCAAGTGTAACAAAGAGAAGAGCTGCTGAGTCGAGCCGGCATGATGCCCAAAGTATTATAATAATGAATATGATGGTAACAAAGATTAGGGGCATGATTGTTAGATTTATTTAATCTTGTTATACAAGTTTCTGTTTACTATCGTGTTGTGTTAGAGTCCTAGGCATAAACACAGCTTCTATCCGGTGGTGTGTTCAGATTGCATAGGGTTAGAAACGTGCCTGGTTCATTCTGTGACCAAGTCTTTTTATTTACCATTTGCATCAAGTTACTTGGTACGATCCACTGCACTTAGGATGACACGCGCTTCTGTTTGAATCGTGGCGATTATTTCGTCAAGTTTGTTAGTCGATTGAATAAAAAAGCGAGAAAAACCGCAGGAAGTTACGCATCGCAAAAATCTCTCTATGTTCATGTGTGTGTTCGTCAGACTTTCAGTTACAATTCCACCATAGCATATGTTAATCTAGGGCTGGGTCCAACATCCCCTACTACAAGATCAGGAAAAACAATATGCGCAAGATATATGCGAGCAACTAGAATATTGCCCAATCCTAGAGTGAATAATCCAAAGATAATAGATGGATCAAAATGAATAATCCGATTAGTTTATCACTAACTATGTCGAATCGCGTCTAAATTGTATTTCATTTTTAGAGGATCCTTGTTAGCATTTTAGAGTAGTCTACATATCGTCATGTTTTTTTTATCTTAGACCGTGTAGGAACAAAATGCAATTACGTCACACAGTGATAAATATTTTTCAGACCAATCCATTTAAATTTTTAGATAGTTAAATTAAGCATAGTGGTTTTTTAATGTATTTAAAATATTATATGTAATTATATTTTTATATGTATAATGAGATATTTACATGAATTTTAAAGCAACTTAAAGACCGTGGCAACGTACGGGTATTCTGCTAGTATGTTTAATCAGGATATCATCAAGTTTGACAGCCGTAGTCTGCTGAGAAATAATAGTGTTCCCACTACTATAGTATAAATGTATTACTGACAAAATAACAGCTGAGTTTCCATTAGGGTAGCCTTCGGTCAGTGTTTCTTCAATCTTTCATATGAAATATATAAGAGAACAAGGCAGATCAAATTCTCAATATTGAAGCCTTTCCGTTCTCTGCTTGCATCCATTTACCATAGGTCCAAAAGACAAGTGCATTCCATTAGCAGATTGCTTGGCCTGAACTTGTAGCAGTATATCTAATCAACCTGCAATCAAGAAGCTCCAAAAGTTTCACGAACAGTAAGAAGGAATCTATAAACTTCTAAAGTTCTAAGTTTAAGCTTTTGTTCTCACATCTACTCTAGGAAACTCAACTCCTTAAAACATTGAAATTTATCAGATCTAACCTATCATCGGAGAGATCGGGTGATGGTCTTTGTCAGCGTCCGGCCGGGCACTGCTGCACTGGTGTCCGGTGATTGAAGACCTGGAGCAAGCCGTGTCGTTCCTTCTCTCAGCTGGCAATCCCAGCGGCGAGAAGAGCAGTATTGTGCCGCTGTTGGAAGTAGCCTAGTCCTATAGGGCTCCGAGCTCGCATGGCAGAGCGGGGCACGAATGCAAGCGGCGGCGACACAGGGCTCTCATGGAGACAGCGCAGGGCTCGCGTGGAAGTGGCAAGGCAGGGCGGCACGGGCAGGATTGGGGGACGCGGTCAAACGGCGGTGGCTGGTTCGGCGGTGGATGAATTATAGCGAGCGACACGCGTTCGATGCCGAGAGGAGGATGAATCAGAGCGTGGTCATGCAGGGAGAGCGGGCTGGTTGTAACAGCCATGGGAGAGGAAGGCGGGCGGCATGACGGGTGGGAACACGGGACAAAGCGACGGGCGACGACGGTCGAGGATTAGGCAATTTTCTATTTCATCCGAGATTAGCGTGATTTTTTTCTAGATCGGGTGTCTTGCGATGCAGGATTTGAATCTGTGTTGAATCTGTCTTGCGATGCGGGATTTTTTTCTAGATCGAGTGTCTTGCGATTATCGCCAGTTAACGGTTGAGATTAATTGTATCCCAACATGTTGGTGTTTTTATAAAAAGTAGAGATGTGCACTAGAAGAAAACCACCTAGGGACTTAGAGATTGAACATGTTTCTCGTACAGTGGCTTCCGTGTATAGCCACATGCTAAATGGCTCTGACTTAGTCAACTACATAGTGAAAGACCCATGCATTGGCATCTTCATGTTAACTAGAATTGTGTATGAAAATATATCCCTACGTTGGTGCCTGGTAGACAAGCTAGCATTGTGTATTGGGAGGACTTCTATGGAAAGACTTTGTCACATTCTCGATCTGCTGGTACTCCATTTTGGTGAGTACTTATCCAGCGGCCACTGGTGGCGTCAAGACGAGATTGTGTCATGTGGGTAAAGTGTACAACTTCTGCAGAAGATCAAATTCTAAGTACTTAGCTGTGTCCCCGGTTACGGACAACTCTGAGCAACTAAGGCCTGAAGCTATGGAAGATCTCGACATTCCAATTTCTCAAAGTAAAACTTGATGGTGACAACAAGGGATTAGAAGCACTTGGAGTTTTCCAAGGAGTTCAGAAAGACTTGACAAAAGATCAAAACTATTTTGAAAAGATAGGATAAAACTATATTGCTTTCTGCAAAAGAGCCTGAACCCTACTTAGCCAAATATGCATGTAATGATAGGATCCACTTATTTCTACATTGTAGTGAAACTTGCCAATACAATTCAAATGTATTGACCCTTGTGGCTGCAACTTATTATGTTGCAGGTTTGTTTGATGTTAGTGAAGTGTGTTGAATAGGATTACAAGTCTACAACCAACATGATTGCCTGTGGCACTTTGAAGATGAAGGACTCCATGCTGTATAGATATTCTGCTGCATTGTAATGTGATAGCCAAATGAGCTATGTAAGATGTAATGAATTATTTTATTCCTGGTTCTAAAGTTGTATTATGACCTTTGTTTCTTGATATTACATCTTAAACTGTGGATGCTAGCTATTGATCCAGGGACTAGCATTGTAAACACAGGGATCTCTACCTTATTAAAGGTTGGGACCTCTATAGTGTTCACTAGTGAAATTTTGATCCCTAGGCCTTGTTTCTAAACATGGATACACCGTTTGCTACTAGATCTGTTGCATGTTTGCTTGCTTCCTTCAGATTATCTTTAGTCTGTTCCTCCACGCCATCAGCTATTTTCTGGCACCATTACCCCACGTCAACAACAAGTCATAAGCTCTTTTCTAGCACCGTTACCACTTGTATTTCACTATCTCTTTGCCGAACTAGTGCACCTATACACCTGACAAGTGTATTGGGTGTGTTGGGGACACAAGAGACTTCTTGTATCTTGATTGCAGGGTTGCTTGAGAGGGAATACCTTTGACCACTTCCTCCCTGAGTTCGATAAACCTTGGGTGATCCACTTAAGGGAAACTTGCTACTGTTCTACAAACCTCTGCACTTGGAGGCCCAACAACTGTCTACAAGAATAGAAGTGTGTAGACATCAAGCTATTTTCTGGCGCCGTTGCCGAGGAGGTAAGGTAAAAGGTACTCACATCCTCCGGTGTGAGTGCTCGAAGTTATTTCCTTTTGATTCTGCAATTTGTCTTTTTGTTTCTTGTTTTCGCTAGTGACTTAATGGAAAACAAAAAAAAAATTAGAGAGCTTTATAGTGTTTATCTTGAGTTAGGACATGAAGTGTTTGAAGAGAAAATTAAAAAACCTATGGAACTTTATTTGCATGCTAGTAGCAATATTATTAGTATGAATTCTTTGGACACCATTATTGCTAATGCTATGGAAACTTCTAAACTTGGGGAAGCTAGTTTTTATGAAAATGATCTTTTTAGTTCCCTAGCTCTGGAAGATAGCTATTCTATTGCTTATGATGATACCAAACCTCCAATATATGATGATTACAATGATGAATATGATATTTTCAGTCCACCTACTATTGAGGAGAAAAGTAATCGTGATTACAATATGCCTCCTATATTTGATGATTATGGTGATGAGAATAATAATGATAGCTATTTTGTTGATTTTGCTCCCATTATGATTAATAAGAATGACTATTCTCATGTGGAGAGTAATAATTATTATATGCATGTGGCTCATGATAAGAATGTCTCTTGTGATACTTATATTGTTAATTTTGTTCATGTTGCTACTGAAAGTTATTATGAGAGAGGGAAACATGGTTTTATGCATCTCAATAATATTAAGTTTCCCCTTTCTATGTTGAAAATCTTGAAGTTGCACTTGTTTTGCTTTCCTATGCTTGTTGCTTTGTGCTTTCATCACTTGTTTCTTCACAAGATTCCTATGCATAGGAAGTGGGTTAGACTTAAATGTTCTTTGAATTTGCTTCTTGGTGCTCCCTTTTAAATCAATTCATATTTCCTATGTGAGCATCTTTAAAACTATCATGCCTAACTTAAAGGCATTAAAGAAAAGTACTTGTTGGGAGATAACCCAAGAGTTTTCTTGAGTCTTGGAAGTTATTAATTCTGTAATGACCTCTCCTTATCCTTTTTGTTTGCATTTTGTGCCAAGAATGACCTCTAATGAGAGGGATGTAAGATTTGGGGAGTTGCTGTTCCGAAACAGATTTCTGTCCTCCACCATAAAAATTCGTGAGGAGTCTCTATAAGTCGGATTAAGCTGAAAATTTACGAATAAATCCCCCAGTATGTTAGCTAACTTTCGTTAGCTCAACACTTTTTGATTTGAGCAACAGAAGATGTTCGAAAAATCGGTTTCTACCTGCTGGTCTGTTTTGACAGATTTCTGCCATTATTTGCATTTGCTTCTTATTGATTCCTTTTTGAGTTCTCTTTGGGAGAATTGAGATTTTTGAAGGAGTTGCTATAGTATCTTGTGTTTTTAGTGGAAAGCCTTGTTGTTCCAAAGCTTTGCCAGAGGTCTAATATCTTTTGAATAAACTAATGTTGCTAATGAAGATTGTGTGAAGTTTTTTATGAAGGCAAGTTTGCAGGTGTAGAGAAAGAATGATGTAATGAGATAAATAATGGACAAAAGCTCAAGCTTGGGGATGCCACCCCATGTCACCCCAAGAAATATTCAAGAGTTACAAGCGTCAACTCTTGGGGATGCCCAAGGCATCCCCTTCTTCATCAATAAAAAGCTGAGGTCTTTCTAGACACTTCATTTTTATTATTTCATGCATTGTTGTGTTGTTCTTGGAGCGTCTTAGTTTTTGTTTTTCGTTTTTTTGCTTAGTTTCCTTGATTAAGTTGGTTGGTTACACCACAATTCTTTTGGAGAGATACACACTCTATTTCCATTAACTAGAACACTCTAGTTTTCACTCTTATTGTTCTATGAGTGTTCACTTTTGCTAGCACTGCGTAATGTCACATCCCAAAATTTTCCAAATTTTGTAATGTGAAAAAAAATAAAAAAAAATAATTGTTGAAATTTAGGGTAAAAAGAAACTTTTTGATTCCAAATGGAAACATTAAAACTCATCTTGAACAAACTTTTAACAAAATGGAATCCAACTAAATTCAAAACAAGTGAAATGCATTCTTCATAAATGCATCTTGAAATTTAAACATTTGGAAAAGTAAACCAAAACCCAAAACCCTAATGGAATAAATCATTTCCAAGATCTCTCTAAGACTATGGATTTGATCCATATAAAAATTTGTCAACAAACATTTATAAATGATCAAGAATGATAAATAAAATATTATAAAACCATAGAAAATGGTTCACTTAATTTGGAGCCATAGATAAAATCTTATGAAGTTAATAAGATAAAGAAATTAAATTTCAAAGCTAATAAAGATCCTATCTAAAATCCATACCAAAATGTGATCAAATTAATCCTAGATGATTTAAAAGTATTAACAAATATTAAATAAAATTATACAAAATGGAATCCCCAATATTGGATCTAT
Source organism: Avena longiglumis (assembly GCA_030063025.1). Taxonomy (NCBI): domain Eukaryota; kingdom Viridiplantae; phylum Streptophyta; class Magnoliopsida; order Poales; family Poaceae; genus Avena; species Avena longiglumis. The sequence continues at coordinate 348,020,090 of CP125978.1, read as the reverse complement.
AAAGAAAAAGATATGGATTTTATAATACAAAGAAAGAAATAATTAAATAAGGAATATTTAAAAGCCAAATTAAATCTTGGCCAAATCCATGAGCAAATGAAATAAAGATAATCCAAATAAAATAAAGGGATAAAGATTATTCCAATAAAATTATTTGGCATTAAACCTTATTCTAATTACATATGAATAAAGATAAAAATACTAATAGAAATGATTAGTTAAATCATGAGAAAGTAATAAATGGAAATTTATCCAAGTGGATTAAAAAGTTATCAATTAACTTAAAGGAATCATTTAAATAAATTTATATGGAATTAAAGTGATATTTGTTTTGATTTAAATAAAAACATTTCCTCATTTTAAATGATTAATGAACATATTAAAACTATTTCAAATAATTCAAAATGAATTATTTAACACCCTATTAAATAAATCAAACCTACTGAAAAGGTTTTGGTGAAAAATTGGAATTCAAATAAGGCTTTGAAAATATAATTAAATCTCATTTAATAAAGGAAAGTGCCCATTTTAAATAAAATATAAACCATAAATGAATAAAGGATTTATTCCTAAAAAGGAGTTTAAATACATGATTAAAACATATTAAAAACTTACCGAAAAGTTTGGAAAGTTTTGAAATGAAAAAAAGTTTGAAATCAATTGAACAAATTCAAAACAGAAAAATGAAAACAGAAAAAGAAAAATGAAACAGAACAAAAAAATGAAAGAGACGACCCAACCCAGCAAGCCCAGCCCACTGGCCCAACTAGCCCACTCCCTCTCTGTCAAACGCGAAGCGTTTTCTCATCGCAGAACACACCCGCGCAGACACTAAACCCTGGACCGCACTCTTTCTTTCTCTCTCACGCTGACGAAATGACCCCACCCAGCACACCTTCTTCCTCACTCCCCCGCGGTGACCACGCCATCACCTTGCCATTACTGGCCGTTGAATGATCGTTTCAATACGCGTTACTGCCGCACTAATCCCTCCCCGCGATCACGCCCATTAACTCGCCTGCCTCTCCTCTCTCTTTCCCCTCGCTCACCCCTCCCTCTCGGCCATAGGGCTGCCTCGATTTCGTGCTTGAGCATTCTCTGCTCCGACGAACTCTCCGAGCAATTCCGGCAAGCATGAACCTCCCACTGCCCCAGAGCACACAAGTGTGATTCCCATCGTTTCCTGCATCTCCCCGTACCACCCAATGACTCGCACACGCCTTGAAACGTCGGCAACAACGACAACCAAGAACCACCGCCGTCTCCCTCCACACCGGCGACACCCCTAGTAACTTCTGACCGCCCCATCCCCTCTAACCGATGCTCATGTATTCTCGTATGCATCTAACTGCATGGTTTGTTTGGTTTGGCGTGACCAGTACCTTCGCCTCCGACGACGAACAAAGGAGCCCGACGCCAGGAGCATCTCGGCGAGCAATCAGCATCAACTCCGTGCGCCCCTGACCATCCTGCGGCCACCTTGAGCATCACCGTGACCCAGCGAACCCGGTGAGCTTATTCCCCATCCTCGCTTCAGACAGCGAACACCGCCGAACGCTGCGCCACCACTCGCCGCCAAAGACCGCCCATCCTTATTACAAGGATTTGCACCGTTAGATTTTGATCCAGCGGTGCAGATAGATTGACTTAAACGAACTGGTATGCTAGATATTAACTGTGTGATCCCACTTAAATCCAACGGCCTATACTGATCGATCCGTGCGAACCGTTATTGTCCAATCAAAAACAGACGCGTGGCAATGACTCTGTTTTAAAATCAGAAAATATTCTATGAGATGGTTAGATTTGAAAAATTCATAACTTTAAATCTACACGTCCAAATTTTACAACTTTTATATAAATGGAATCAGCAAAACAAATAATTTCCAACCATGTACTTTTTTTAGGGATTTGCTTCTAGAAAATTAGTTGTTTTTGCAGAAACTTGTGTAGGCATATTTTGTGTATAAAATTTATTCTAAAAATAGTTTTAGGGTAAAATCTTTGGTAAATGGTTTGTTTTTAACCTACTGACCATAAAAACCAACTTATGGATTTAAAAGTGTATTTTGTGAAGCTAAAGAATAAATCTATGAATAAAAGCATTTCTAGGTAAATAAAAATATTGTTTATGTTTTCAAAATGCTTTTTGAGTAAAACCTTTGGTAAATGATTTGATTTAAACTCTCTGACCCTAAAAACCAATTTTTAGTATTTAAAAATATATTTGGTGAACCCTATAAAATTATTACCTTGTTTAAATGCATTACCAACAAAATAAAGTATGACTTTGATTTAAAAATGTTTTATAAGTAAAACCTTTTGCAAATGGTTTTAATAATAAACACTTGACCATAACACACTAAAATTTGTGTTTAAAAAATATATTTGTCAAACACTAGAAAGTATAACCTTGATTAAATCATTTCTGGCAAAACAAAAATGATTTAAAGTGGCCATTTTCACTAACTTAATATCAAATGGTTTTTCCACTTTTATAAATGACCAATAGGTCTTTTAAAATGTTTATAACCTATTAGAAACCAATTTTCCAAATAAAACAATCTTTGGCATGCTTGCATGCATGGCTTTGTTTTTATTATTCTATTTGATGAAATTGCTTGAATGGTAGATTGAATTTGTGCCTTGATTGAATTGTAGTGAAATTTGAAGAGTGTGACTATTGCAAGATCAAGGGGTGAACTAATATTCTCTACCAAAAAGGCAAGTGGTGCTTCATACATTTGTCCAATTATTTTCACTATGCATTAGTGATATTTCTAAGTAGGACTTGCATGGAATTTTACTAAGAATGCTATGCCATGGGAAATCCTAGAAGATGAAACCTTAGTATAATCTTCCCTAAGTTAAGATTCCTACTACTATCATGCTTAGTCTAGCTAATAGAAAACAAGAGTGGATTATATTCATGCTATGGAATATTTCTAAGTCAAGGACTTATGTTTTGTCTAATAAAACAACTAAGTGAATGAATCTGTCACATCCCAAGATTTTCCAAATCTTGTAATGTGAAAAATAAATAAATAAACAAATAAATGATTGTTGAAATTTAGGGTGAAAAGAAACTTTTGTTTCTAAATGGAAACTTAAAAATCCCATCTTGATCAAACTTTGGTTAACATTTGAAACCAACTAAATTCAAATCAAGTGGAATGCATTCTTCTTAAATGCATTGTCACATCCCAAGATTTTCCAAATCATGTAATGTGAAAAATAAATAAATAAAATAAATAATTGTTGAATTCTAGGGTGAAAAGAAACTTTGTTTCTAAATGGAAACTTAAAATTCCATCGTGAACAAACTTTAATTAAAGTTTGAATTCAACAAAATCCAAATCATGAGAAATGATTTCCTCATAAAATGCATCTGGAAATTGAAACACTTGGAAAATAAATCCAAACCCTAAACCCTAATGGAATAAAAATCATTTCCAAGTTATCTCCAAGCCTATGGATTTGATCCATATAAAAATTTGTCAACAAACATTTACAAAAGATCAAGAAAGACCAATAGAAATATTATAAAACCATAGAAATTGGTTTCACTTAATTTGGAGCCATAAATAAAATCTTATGAATTTAATAAAATAAGGAAAAGTAATTTCCAAAGCTAATAAAGCCCTTATCTAAAATCCTTAACAAATGGTGAGAAAATAATCCTAAATATATTTAAAAGGATAAATAAATATCAAATAAGATTTTACAAATTGGAATCACCAAGTTTGGATCTATAAATAAAAAGATATGAATTTTCTAAAATGAAGAAAGAAATATTAAATAAAGAATATTTAAAGACCAAATTAAATCTTGGCCTAATCTATTAAGGAAAGGGAATGAATAGAATCCAAATCCAAATAAAATAAAAGGATAAAGAATTTCCAAAATAAAATAAAATAAAAATGGCATTAACCATTCTATCCCTATTTTAATAAAGACAAATCTCTAATAAGAATAATTATATAATTCATGAGAAAATAGTATTTTGGAATTTACCCAAGTGAAATAAAAATTGTTTAATTCAACTTAATTAAGATTAAAGAAATCTTCCAAATAAACTTTAGGGAATTAAAACTAAATTTAAAATCCATTGGAATTAAAACAAAAACCCAATTCAAATGATTTATGAATCATATTGAATACTTTCCAAATAATTGAAGATGAATTATTTGAACACAAATAAACAAATAAAAACCTACTGAAAAGATTTGGAAAGTTTAAATAATTTAAATGGTGTTTGAATTATTATTAAATCCTACTTGAATTAAAACAAGGGCCTAATTAAATAATTAAAAAGACCCCAAAAAGAATAAAGTTTTATTCCATAAAATTGACTTCAGATTATACCACTAATCAATATTTAAATCTACATAAAATTTGGCAAAGTTTTGAATTCAAATGAGTTTTTGAAATAATTAAACAAAACCAAAACAGAAATAAGAACTAGAAAAAGAAAAAAGAATCATGAACAAAAAAAATATATAAAAGGACTCACCACCAAATTTCACTAAGCCACTCCCTCTCTTCTCCCGCAAAAACGTTTGAACGGAGAACTTACCCACCGCCATCGACTACCATGATCAGAATAACCCTCGATCGGACCTATGCAAGTTTGAGCAAAATTCGCCAAACCCGCATAGAAACGATTCAAAGGTGCCACCAAGCACTTTCATGGGTGGAAAGCAATAACATTACACAACATCCTCGATGGGACCCATGTAGCAGATATATATAACACGACTCATTGAGTCAAGAAGAGATATAATTTACAAGATCCAAATCACCTTGAAAATGGTAGGGCGTCCGACTACGGACAAGAAGCAAATGGGGCTAAGAGCCTCAAGAATAACCAATGGCGCCCATAACCACGCCTGTGCCAAGCGGAAGGGTAACCGCTAACGGCGTCGATCTCGAACCTGCTTAAACAAAAGGCGCCAAAGGGCAAAGCAGAAACAAAGAAGGAGCGTCATCGAGGCCGACACGGCGAGGCTAGAATTCTCGGTCCTACATAGGTATGGTGGATCGGCGGCAAAGATACACTAAACAACCTATAGAGACTCGATACAAGGCGGATATCGAGAGGGATAAGAATGACCTAACGGATCCAACCTGAAACTAATCACCAAACAAACCCATCACGGTGTTCCCCTCGAGACCAAACGAGGAGGTCAACCGAGGAACTCACACGTTGGCGCTTTACTTATTTAGTTATAGTTATGCACTTTACTAGTCGTTTAGATAATCGTCACGATAAAGTAAAATGAGGCACTTTTAGTTTACCATTCCGTTATAGTTGCAACATTTACTAATCGATGTATATGAGATAAACCCTAAACCCAGCAGATGTTGGTACTTTTATTCAGCCAATTGCTTGAAGTTGCAATACTTACTAGTCGATACATTTGTCGAAGCGACAACCAAACAAGCAATGGTGGGCAGTATTAATTAGCCATTCCGTTATAGTGAAGCTGATTACTAGTCATTATAAGTCAAATTTATAGCAAGAACTTTAGTTATGCTTGTCTATGATCGAGATATCTGCTCCAAGTCGTCCATAACATGACACGGCTTTGGAAAGTTTTAACCCGCCGGGTGCACCAATAGCAACACACGCCGATCAACCTGAAAACCAAATCAAAACCCAACGAGGCTTTCACGAAACAATCACAGGATTCAGAAATATTTCAGGGCCACCCTTAGAGTAGAATCAACGGAGTAAGCAAGCGAGACGGCCTCAAGGTTATGGGGACTACCGTGAACGATCGGGAACCCGAAGTGTGGCTGGGCTTGTCGACACCGCGAATCGTGCCATTATATCCTAATGATGCAGTGTGCACCTCGCACAATCGTAAATAAAGCGAAAGCATGGCATAAGCATGGATCGTAATAAAACCTCAAACTAGTTTGTGGCCCCAAGAAATAAGTCCGAATCAAGCTCGCTCAGGGGGTCCATATACCTCCCGGATGTGGATAGCGCAAAAATCAAGGAACAGTATCAAGTACTCGGGGTCTTACGGACACAAGTGGGCGTTCGGAAAACCAAATATTATCTATCACCCACCGATGCCTCTCGCTTATTCAATTTTAGTTGTTAAGCAGTAAAGTGACGATAAGTAAAACTAGAATCATCTCCAACAGCAACATGCGCACATCACAAGAATCGTGGCATATGGCGACACCCAACAGAATACTGAAGCGGCAACGCTGCAAGACCAACTAGCTACCAAACAACAGGGTGTGTCCAAGGCAATATAAGGCTGCAGGAATATCGTACGGAAAACTAAAGCATCGCAAACACGTAGCAATAGATCAACAGGAGGGAAGTAAATACTATAAAAGTAAGATAGGTAGAAAGAGGAGATGCTCGAAAACATTGTCGAAAGGTTCATCCAAGATCGGGCGAAGCTCACATCAACTCAACGGCCTTATCCGCGAAGAAGCAAAACACTAGAATAAACACCGGATGCAATATTTAATACACAAAAGATCGGCATGATGCATGCATGATGTATGGCATGGCAAGCGATGCAATTAGGTCAATTTAAGCGGAACCGGGGTCCCGACAATTAATTAAGTGGTGCAAGTTATTTAGAACCCCCGCAATTTAAATGTTGTTTTAACATGAGAAGATGAGTTTCCGGTTCGCTACACAAGTTTAAATGAGGCCAATATAAGGCTAGATTTGCCCGCATATGGGCCCCATATTTAGTTATTAGGTGATTCGGCATAAGGCCCCCAAACCACATGAATGCATGCGAGATGAATGACAATTCAATATGCAACAAGTTGTTATTATGCATTGATAAAGTAGGGTTTGCGGGAAGGGGTTCACACATTAGGGTTCTCGACGGACTTGGGGTTTCCGGGGTTCGGGGTTCGGTCTCGGGGGGGACGTTCTCGGATTAAGGAGGTAGATCTTGGCGTTCCGGATCCGGACTTGGTTCGATGTCGGGGTTCATCGGATCTTCCGGGTCGGTGCTGTTCTTGTCGTCGCGCAGATCTTGTCGGGTCCCACGGTTGATCTTGCCGTCACGAGGATCTTGTCGGGACCGTGTACCGGGTCGGTCTTGGCGTTCACGAGGGAGTACTTGTCGCACAGGTCTCCTTCGGGTGCTCGTTCGATGATCTTGTCGTCGAGGGGAACTTGACGGTCCGCGGCGAAGATCTTGTGGGTCCAGGCCTCGGTATCCGGTAGGCGACTGCCGGCACGGGGTTGGGTCTCGGCCCGATCTTGGCGCCCCGCGATGAAGGGCTTGGCGGTTTCGAGGTTCGTGTGAAGGTCGCTGGCGAGCTCGGGTGCTCAGGGAAGGGCTATAGGGTTCACCGCGTTCCTGACACGAGCTCACACATACACGCACACGGGCAGCGGGCCCACGGGTCGGTCTGATGGATGAAACGGCCCGCGGCGGCGACGGCAGCATGGCAGGGACCGAGCCAAGCGCCGGCGACGGATCATCAGCGGTGGAGGGCTCGGCGAGAGGCGCCTGGCGGCGCGACCGCGGCGGCGGACGCTGCGTCGCCGGAGGCGCAGGGGGCGGTGGAGGCGGCGCGGTGGAGACGGTCGAGCTTGGGCGCAGAGGAGGCGGGTTCGCGGGCGGGCAGACGATGGGGACGCCACGGACGCGGCGCCGGGCGGCGGCGGGGGACGGCTCGCGAGCGAGGAAGGGCGGCGACGAGGCGGGGCGGCGGGCTGGGGGGAGGCGCGCTGGCGAGGGCCGGGCGGCGACGGGACGCTGCAGCGCCGGGCGGGCTGGCCTAGCGGGCAGTTGAAGGAGGCGCTGGCCGAGGGGAGGCGAGCAGCCTGGGACGGGTGGTGTCGGTGAGGGGGTCAAGGCAGGGCGGCAGGCAGGCTGCGAGCGACGAGCGCTGCTCGCCGGAAGAGGCGAAGGGACGACGGGAGGGAGTGCGGAGCGGGCATGGCGAGGTGGGCGGGCAAGGAGCGAGGGGCGGGCAAGGGAAGAGAGAGGGGGCGGAGGAGATGGAGGCTAGGCGGAGCTAGGCGACGGGAGGTGGGGAAGAAGACACGGGGAGGGGGCTCGGCGTGAGACTTGGTGGGGCCGGTGGGACAGGGCCGGTGTGGGGAGGAGGGGAGTGGGTTGAGTGGGGCTGCGGGTGGAAGCCAGCGGGACAGGGAGGTTGTGGTGTGAGGTGGGAAGGGAGAGAGGAGAGAGAGGGGGGGTGAGAGGACACGTGGCATCGTGAGAGGCTGAGGGAGGGGGAGGTGGGGAGGTGGCAAGCAGGGATTGGAGGGGGTGAGGTGGAGAGGAGGCTGGGGTAGATAATTGGGTGAGTTTAGGATTAGATGGGGCAGGTGGGATGGACCGATTTTATTTAAGGCCGCTCGGGTCAATCGCCCGCTCGACGCCTATTAAAATAATTTAAATTTTATTTATTCTAAACGGGCCGCAGCAAACCAATAGCGGCCAAAACAAAATATTTCGGGACCCGGTTGGCGTTTGAATAAGAATGGGGCGTTGGAAAACAAATCGGGTTTTCAAAATAGTTTTGGCAAACAATGCATGATGATGACGATGCAATGCACAAATTCAACGCGATTTTCTAGTAGTGGTTTTGGGATGCCACACCGACACCACTAACAATGGATCTCGCCGAGATCCGCCTCACCGGAAGGAAGGTCGACGGTGCGATACTTCGCTTTGTAGATCCTCGCGACACCACTAACAAGGGTTCCTTCTTCATCTTGGAATCGGCGACACCACCAACAAAGGGTCGTTGTTCACGATCGCCGGAGAACACCGGATAAACAAAGGACGGAGTAAAACTGCTGGATCCACTGATTCGACATACAGGAGTGAATGATAAGAGCAGTGGTAGGGTAGCTACTCCATCCCACACTCGAACCATTGCTCTGCACACGAATAAGCGGATTAAGCACCCAACTCTCGGAATTAGACTGAAGATCTTCTTAGATGTTATCCGGAACAAAGGAATGTTGCCAGCAGAAAACGTATGAAAGACACACTGATTAGGTTTCGCGGTGGTTCCATTGGCATGAACAACACATGCTCAAGGTTAACCCCAACTTCACCAAAGCTCGTCCTTCTCATATGTTTTTCAACGACACTGATATCCAGCAAGGAACACATAGGGATAAAGATCTCCAGAACAAAAGATCGGATGTAGGGCACAACAGACAAGTTGCGGTTGATGATCGTAGCACCTCCGTTACAAAGGAAGATAGCGAAACCCTAAAGGTACGACGGAAACCCAACCACGAGAATTCCTGGACTCGAAGAAAGAGATGAGAGCGGATTCAAAACACGTCGAGGTAAGAGGAGAATAGCAGAGGGGTAAGGAGTAAAATCAGACCTAGTCAGAACTATCCAACCGATTTTGCTAAAATAGTTTTGACACTCTACTTCGGCCGTTAGCTAGGTTATCCCCGACTTGTGGGTATCGCAATCCGAGCTCGATACCACTCAGAACACCCTCAGACGGACCTATGCAAGTTTGAGCAAAATTCGCCAAACCCGCATAGAAACGATTCAAAGGTGCTCACCAAGCACTTTCGTATGGGTGGAAAACGGCAATAACATTACACAACAGCCTCGATGGGACCCACGTATATATATAACAACTCATTGAGTCAAGAAGATGATATAATTTACAAGATCCAAATCACCTTGAAAATGGTAGGGCGTCCGACTACGGACAAGAAGCAAATGGGGCTAAGAGCCCGAAGAATAACCAATGGCCCATAACCCTGCCCAAGCCGGAAGGGTAACCCGCTAACGGCGTCGATCTCGAACCTGCTTAAACAAAAGGGCGCGACAAAGGGCAAAGGTAAAACAAAGAAGGAGCGTCGATCTTGAGGCCAAGACACGCGAGGCTAGAATTCGGTCCTCGCCACATAGGTATGGTGGATCGAGCGCAAGCAGATACACTAAACAACCTATAGAGACTCGATACAACCGGCGATATCAGAGAGGAATAAGAATGACCTAACCGGATCCAACCTGAAACTAATCACCAAACAAACCCATCCTGACGTTTCCCCCTCGAGACCAAACGAGGAAGTCAACCGAGGAACTCACACAGTTGGCAGTTTTATTTATTCAGTTATAGCGGCACTTTACTAGTCGTTTAGATAATCGCCGATAAAGTAAATGAGGCACTTTTAGTTTACCATTCCGTTATAGTTGCAACATTTACTAATCGTGCGTATAGCATGAGATAAACCCTAAACCCAGCAGATGTTGGTACTTTTATTCAGCCAATTGCTAGAAGTTGCAATACTTACTAGTCGATACATTTGTCTGGCGACAACCAAACAAGCAATGGTGGGCGATTAATTAGCCATTCCTATAGTGAAGCTGACTAGTCATTATAAGTCAAATTTATAGCAGAAACTTTAGTTATGCTTGTCTATGATCGAGATATCGTGCTCTAAGTCGTCCATAACCGCGACACGGCTTTCGAAAGTTTTAACCCGCCGGTGCACCAATAGCAACACACGCCGATCAACCTCGAAAACCAAATCAAAACCCAACGAGGCTTTCACGACCGAACAATCACAGGATTCAGAAATATTTCAGGGGCCACCCTTAGAGTAGAATCAACGGAGTAAGCAAGCGAGACGGCCTCAAGGTTATGGGGACGGCCGTGAACGATCGGGAACCCGAAAGTGTGGCTGGGCTTGTCGACACATGAATCGTGCCATTATATCCTAAGTGCACCTCGCACAATCGTAAATAAAGCGGTAAAGCATGGCATAAGTACAGATCGTAATAAAACCTCAAACTAGTTTGTGGCCCCAAGAAATAAGTGAATCAAGCTCGCTCTGGGGGTCCCATATACCTCCCGGATGTGGATAGCGCAAAATCAAGGAACAGGTATCAAGTACTCGGGGTCTTACGGACACAAGTGGGCTCGAAACCAAATATTATCTATCACCCACCGATGCCTCGCTTATTCAATTTTAGTTGTTAAATGTAAAGTAAAGTGACGATAAGTAAAACTAGAATCATCTCCAACAGAACATGCGGCAATACATCAAGAATCGTGGCATATGGCGACACCCAACAGAATACAAAGCGGCAACGCTGCAAGACCAACTAGCTACCAAACAACAGCAATAGGGTGTGTCCAAGGCAATATAAGGCTGCAGGAATATCACAGTACGAAAACTAAAGCATCGCAAACACGTAGCAATAGATCAACAGGGAAGTAAATACTATAAAAGTAAGATAGGTAGAAAGAGGGAGATGCTCTTTGAAAACATTGTCGAAAGGTTCATCCAAGATCGGGCGAAGCTCACATCAACTCAACGGCCTTATCCGAAGAAGCAAAACACTAGAATAAACACCGGATGCAATATTTAATACACGGCAAAGATCGGCATGATGCATGCATGATGTATGGCATGGCAAGCAGCGATGCAATTAGGTCAATTTAAGCGGAACCGGGTCCCGACAATTAATTAAGTGGTGCAAGTTATTTAGAACCCCAATTTAAATGTTGTTTTAACATGAGAAGATGAGTTTCCTGTTCGCTACACAAGTTTAAATGAGGCCAATATAAGGCTAGATTTGCCCGCATATGGGCCCCATATTTAGTTATTAGGTGATTCGCATAAGGCCCCAAACCACATGAATGCATGCGAGATGAATGACAATTCAATATGCAACAAGTTGTTATTATGCATTGATAAAGTAGGGTTTATGCGGAAGGGGTTCACATTAGGGTTCTCGACGGACTTGGGGTTTCCGGGGTTCGGGTTCGTCTGGGGACGTTCTCGATTAAGGAGGTAGATCTTGCTCCGGATCCGGACTTGGTTCGATGTCGGGTTCATCGGATCTTCCGGTCTTGTTCTTGTCGTCATGCAGATCTTGTCGGTCCCACGCTGATCTTGCCGCCACGAGGATCTTGTCGGGACCGTACCGGTCGGTCTTGCTCACGAGGGAGTACTTGTCGCATGTGTCTCCTTCGGTGCTCGCTCGATGATCTTGTCGTCGAGGGGAACTTGACGGTCCGCGGCGAAGATCTTGTGGGTCCAGCGTCTCGGTATCCGGTAGGCGTACTCGTCGGCACGGGGTTGGGTCTTCGGCCCGGATCTTGGCGTCCTGCGATGAAGGGCTTGGCGGTTTCCGAGGTTCGGTGCCGAAGGTCGTTGGCGAGCTCGGGGTGCTCCGAAAGGGCCATAGGGTTCACCTGCGGTTCCCAGGACACGTACACGAGCTCACACATACACGCACACGGGCAGCGGGCCCACGGGTCGGTCTGATGGATGAAACGGCCCGCGGCGGCGACGGCAGCATGGCAGGGACCGAGCCAAGCGCCGGCGACGGGGGCTTCAGGCGGTCGCGGGTGGAGGGCCTGGCGGAGAGGCGCCTGGCGGCGCGATCCGGGCGGCGGACGCCGCGCCGAGGCGAGGCAGGGGCGGTGGAGGCGGGCCGCGTGAGACGGTCGAGCTTGGGCGCAGAGGCGGGTTCCGGCGGGGACGATAGGGGACGCGCCGAGGACGCGGCCGCGGCGGCGGGACGGCGCGTGAGGCGGCGGCGGGCGACGCGGGCGGGGCGCTGGCGGGTGCGGGCCGCGGCGACGGCGACGCTGGCAGCGCTGGGCGGTTTAGCGGGCGCGGTTGAAGGAGGCGCGGCCGGAGGGGAGGCGAGGCGAGCTCGGGACGGGTGGTGTCGGTGAGGGGGTCTGCGGCGGGCAAAGGCAGGGCGGGCGCGAGCGACGGAGCTGCTCGCCGGAAGAGGCGAAGGGACGACGGGAGGGGTGCAGGGGGCGGCGGCGAAGGCAGGGTGAGCGAGGGGCGGCGGAGCGGTTCCCTGGGGCGGGCGGGAAGAGGTGAGGGGCCGGGGCCGAGGAGATGGAGGCTAGGCGGAGCTAGGCGACGAGGTTGGGGAAGAAGACACGGGGGGGGCGAGACTTGGTGGTGGGGCTGGACAAAGGGCCGGGTGACGGGAGTGGAGGGGAGTGGGTTGAGGGGCTGCGGGTGGGGCTGGGCAGACTGGGAGGTTAGGTGCGGTGTGGGGGGTTTGGGGTGGGGAGAGGGAGAGAGAGAGGGGGGGGTGAGAGGACACGTGGCACTGCGTGAGAGGCTGAGGGAGAGGGAGGTGAGGAGGTGGCAAGCAGGGATTGGAGGGGGTGAGGTGGAGAGGAGGCTGGGGTAGATAATTGGGTGAGTTTAGGATTAGATGGGGCAGGTGGGATGGACCGATTTTATTTCTTGGTCAATCGCCCGCTCGACGCCTATTAAAATAATTTAAATTTTTATTTATTCTAAACGGGCCGTGTGCAAACCAATAGCGGCCAAAACAAAATATTTCGGGGACCCGGTTTTCGGCGTTTGAATAAGAATGGGGCGTTTGGAAAACAAATCGGGGTTTTCGAAAATAGTTTTGGCAAACAATGCATGATGATGACGATGCAATGCACAAATTCAACGCGATTTTCTAGTAGTGGTTTTTGCGGGATGCCACAATGACCCACCTTCCCCTCTCTCTCACTCACTGTCAAACGGGCCGTGCGACCACGTCAGCATCTTCACCACGCGCGACCAGTTCTTCTTCTCCCTCTCTCCCGTTTTTGCTAGAAATCTGCGGTTTAAATTCACCTTAACGCCGTGAGTAATCGCTGCTGCAACGACGCCCTACTAATCACCCCTCTCCCCTTCATTTCCCCTCAGACACCGCGGCAAAAGATCCCCCGGGTCGTCCCCATTATCACCTACACCGCCGCTGCTTCCGACGCTTCCGCGCAATTCGCCAGCCTCCCTCGCCCCTCAACCACACACACGTGCTCCATGAACCCTGGCGCACCTCCCGGGGCCTCGGCCAAGGCCGCCCCAGGCCGGCAAGGACAACCATCGCCTGTCGCTGCTTGCACCAGCCCGCGAGCTACTAACGCCAAACCTGCGCGCCTCGCTCGGTGAGTACCTCTACAACCCCGAGACCGTGCGCACCCTCCGACTTTTTCTCGCTTGCTTGCATCCTGTGCGCCGCTTTCGACCACGACCGTGCGCACCCGACGGCAGCAAGAACTCGGGTGAGCGATTTCGATCGACCTCGTGCGCCCCTTCGACCAACTCGAGCAGGTTGAGCATCCCCGTGCCACGGCTATCACGGTTAGCCACCCCTCTACCTTCCTTGCTTCCTCTATCACCGGTGACACCGCTGTCAGACCGCGGCGCCGCCAGCCACCGTCGCTCGCGCCGCCAGTTCCTGGCAAGCACCTTGTAGCCGTCCGATCTTGATCTGACGATTAGGATAGAACGTGAACGAAAGGGTAAGTAGTGCTTCTGCGTCGTGCGATGTAACTTAAATCCAATGGCTCGCGTCTGCCGATCCGAGCGAAGCGGTACCAACCAATCGCAGCGCGACGCGTGGCCAGTGTGTTGATTTAAAAACATAATTTGATCTATGGAATTAGTAAACTTGCAAAATTCATAAATTTTAATCTACACGTCCAAATTTTGCAAATTTTATATAAATGGATTCAGCAAGACAAGCCCTAGCGAACCATGCAGTTTGTTTAGTAAATTGCTTCTGTTAAATTGATTGTTTTTGTAGAAACTTGTGTATGCATGTTTAGAATATAAAAATTGTTCTAAAATGATTTTGGGGATAAAATCTTTGGCAAATGGTTTGTTTTGAACCTACTGACCCTAGAAATCAATTGGTGTTTTCAAAAATGTATTTGGTGAAGCAAAAGAATAAAATTTTGACTTAAACCATTTCTAGTCAAATAAAAATAATGTTTATTTGTTAAAAATGCTTTTGGGAGAAAATCTTTGGAAAATGTTTTGGAATAAACTCTCTGACCCCAAACACAAAGTTTTATGATTTGAAAATGTATTTGGTGAACCCTATAAAACTATTAATTTGCTAAAGACATTTTCAACCACATAAAATAATGACTTGGTTTAAAAATGGTTTATGAAGTGAAATCTTTTGCAAATGATTTTGCCACTTTATAAAATGATCATTAGGTGTTTTCAAATGTTTATGACCTATTAAAAACCACTTCTCCAAATAAAACAATCTTTAGCATGCTTGCATGCATTGTTTTGTTGCTATTATTTTGTGTGATGTTGCTTAATTGGTAGATTGAAATATTGCTTGCTTGATTGAATTGTAGTGATTTGAAGAGTGTGAATATTGCAAGATCAAAGAGTAAACTCATATTCTCTACCAAAAAGGCAAGTGATGCTTCATACTTTTGTCCCATTATTTTCACTATGCATTAGTGATATTTCTAAGTAGGACTTGCATGGAATTTTTGCTAAGTATAAACTATGCCATGGGAAATCCTAGTCGATGTAACCTTAGTAGAAATTTCCTAAGTTAAGATTCCTACTACTATCATGCTTAGCTTAGCTAGTAGAAAACAAGGGTGGAATATATATTCATGCTATGGAAAAATTTCTTAGTCTGAGGACTTATGTTTTGTTTAATAAAACAACTAAAGTGAATGAATCACCTGGGTGGAATGGAAGGAATGGTTTGTGTTGAGTGGTTATGCAAGTCCAGTATGCTGGGGAAAACTTGGGCATCACCAAGTCCAAAGATATCGGGAAAAACTTGTATCTCACTTGTGGATGGCCACCAGAACAAAGAGATTTGAGATGTCAAATGTTGAGAAGCTTCAAGTGCAGCCACTTGGCATTATGGGCTCACCGGATCATATAGGTTGCAATAACTTAGCCAAATGGACAGTTGGTAGGGGATGATAGGTTGAACGCCACCATTCCGGGTCTAAGGAAGGCTTCTGAAAGATCTTGTCTTGGTGAAACCAAGTCTTGTGGGGAAAGTGCACCACCTCTGTAGAGTGTAAAATCTAAGTACTTAGCCATGTCCCTGGTAAAGGAAATTTGAGCATCAAGACATGGAAGCTATCAATAATCTCCTCATCCCAATTTCTAAGTTAAAATTTTGTGGTTGAACATGAAGGGAATATGCCCTGAGAGGCAATAATAAAGTGTTTATTATGTGTATTCCAAGTATATGATAGATGTTTATTTTGCATGCTATAATTGTATTAATACGGAAACGTTAATACTTGTGTGTTTAATAAACAAACAGAAAGTTCCTAGTTATGCCTCTCTCATCAACTAGCTCGTTGATTAACAAGATGATCAAGGTTTCCTGATCATGGACATTGGATGTTGTTAATAACGGGATCACAACATTAGTGTAATGGTGTGATGAACATTCATCCGAAGTATAGCATTACGATCAAAGTCATTGAGTTTATATTGCTATAACAACTTACAAAGTGATCCTAATCCTTAGACCATGAGATCATGTCAATCACTAACACCTAAGAGTTTCTTGATAACATCAAACGTCACACCGTAATGGGTGATTATAAAGATGGATTCGTAACTAATAAAGTGTTATGTTGAGGCTCATGGATCGAGTGGAATTTGTTCATCCCAATGACGGATATATATTATTCGGGCCCTCTCGGTGATATCACATTGATTAGATTGCAAGCAAGTGATTTGATCACTAGAATGTTATATCACAGAACAAGAAAAGAGTGCATGTAGGTACGAGATCAAACTAGGTATGGAGATACCGATGATCGAATCTTGGACATGTAATATATCGTGAAACAAAGGGATTAATATACTAGCGTAAAGGTTCCGACGATCACAAGAAAGTCATCGTTGAATGTGTGGAGTCGATGGGTCTCCAGATCCCGCTTCGATTATTGATCCGAGAGGGGTCTCGATCATGTCCGCATTATTCACGAACCGTAGGGTGACACACTTAAGAGACACCGACATCCAATTGGAGCAAATGTTTCATGCCGAAAGAATGAACAAGCGCAGGAATTTATTTCACTAGATACCGAAACAGGTTTTCGGGTGAAATTGCATAAAGTGGTTATGCATGTGAAATAGAATTCTAGAAAGGGGTTATTTGTGAATGTTTATCATTAAAGTAATTGACAAAATTCTTAATAAAATAAAATAGTTTTATTTAATGAGAGTTTGCATTAAATTTGGTGGAAATTTAATGGGAATTTGAGTGGACTTTTGAGTGGAGGGATTTTAAA
>CP125978.1:347280647-347402941 GCA_030063025.1 Avena longiglumis | reverse complement strand
ATTTCGATTTTAATTACGCTTGATCGGTAAATTTATCGAGATCTAGATCCGGTAACGTAGGATTAGTTCACTGTAACTATTACGAATAGATCATTTATGTGGGTGAAGTAGATCAACGGCTCGAGGCGCGATCAGCAGCAACGGTATGGGCCAATTAGAAGCAGAGCGTGGCGATTAGATTTAAAGCGAATTTGAATCTATTAGATATTCAAAATTGTTTTGGCTATAACTTTTGATCCCCACGTTAGAATTTGACAAATTTTATATCGTTGGAATCAGGAGAGCAAGATCTTTCTAAATATGCAATGTGTTTAATGATTTGCTTCTGTTAAAAAGGTTTTATTTGCAGAAACTTGTGTAGGACTAAAAAATTGAGTATATGAAATGTTTAGGAAATAATTTAGGGTTTAAATAATGGTTGTTTGGCAAGTTTTAAACTTGTTATTGAATCAGTACTGTATTCTTGCTTTGTTGAGTTTTAAAAATCATCACATATCAGCTTGCATGCATGCATATATTTTTGACTGTATATGTTTTGAGTGTAATTTGTTGCTACAATTCTTTGTGTAGATTTTGGTGCTAGTGATTGTGATTGTGAAGAGTGTAACTACTCTCCAAACTACCAAGGCAAGTGGTATTTCATGAATATTTTTATCCCATGTTTTATACTAAACATTAGAGATATTTTGCTAAGTCCTGCATGTTATTATTTTGCTTATATGCCTTGTTGGGAAATCCTAGTAGTTGTAGAATTGCTAGGGAATTTCTAAGTTAAGTTACTATTTATGCCATGCTTAGCCTAGCTAGTAGCAAACAAGGGTTGGTGAAATTACATGCTATGATGAAAACATTTCTAAGTCTTTGGACTTGTGTTTTGCCTAATAAAACAACTAAGTTAATGAAACACCTGGGTGGAATGGAAGGATTGGTTTATGTTGAGTGGTTACACAAGACCCATTTCTATGGTTTACCTTGTGTATCTCACTTGTGGTAAGCCACCCAGGAACAAAGAGATTTTAGAGGCCAAGTGTTAAGAAGCTTCTAGTGCAGCCACTTGGCAATATGGGCTCTGCCTGGATCACATAAGTTGCTAGAACTTAGCCAGTTGGACAGTTGGTGGTAGTGGGAATGATAGGTTGGAGCGCATCCATTTGGTCTAAGGGAAGGCTTCTGAAAAGTCTTGTCTTGGTGAAACCAAGTCTGGTGGGGAAAGTGCACAACCTGTGCAGATGGAAAATCTAAGTACTTAGCCAAGTCCATGGTAATGGACAACTTGAGCATCAAGACATGGAAGCTATCAAGAATCTCCTCATCCCAATTTCTAAGTAAAATTTGTGGGTGAACAAGGGTGAAGGACCTCAATGTCTATTGGTGGTTCCTTGGGAAAAGTTTTGACAAAAAAAACTTAGTGATTTCAACTAATAGGAAAAATCTATTTTGAGCAAAGCAAGCCAAGCTACACTTAGCCAAATTGCATATAGTATCTAGTCCACTTAAAATTTTACTAAGGTATCACTTGCCAATACTATTCCAAAGTATTGACCCACTATGGCTGTAACTTGTGATGTTGTAGGTTACTCTGATGAGGATTAGGTGTCATGAGTCTACACTCAACATGTTTGCCTGTGGCACATGAAGATGAAGACTTATATTTATTTACTTATTCAAACTCTTGTATTAGGCTTGTGGCCTTGAGTTGTAAAGACTATGTTTATCTCTGGAATGGATGTAATAAATGACCTTTGTATCTGTGTACTTCATCTTAAACTGTGGATGCTAGCAATGATCCAGGGACTAGCATTGCAATCACAGGGATCCTTTTCCTTTATAAAGGAGGGATCTTACAGATGGTATCGAACCTTTATGTTGCATGTAGGATTATGACCTAGGATTGGAAACCACTAAGGAAAATTTTCAACAACTTCTACACTTGTCTATTCTTCTCAGAACTTTTCTAATCTTCTTCCTCATCTCTGTTTGTATATGAACTCCATCAATGAAGCCGTAAGGAAAGGACCACTCATGACAATGACTTTGGAGTGTGAGACAGAATTCCCCAAGGCTCTCAAGGACCTCATGGTTGCATTAGAGATACAAGGTGCAGCTGTGTACAAAGGTTTTCCTGTGATGGATGAAGGAGTGGAATACTGGTGGGTGCAACTTCACTTGTATAAAAACAAGACAACCACCAGGAAAAAGGATTCTGCATGTTCACCAATTCATTGGTGCACACTACATTCTTTGAATCAGCAAGGGATGCAGCTTGGAAGACCATCAAAGAACTTGGTGATAGAGTCAAGTGCAGAATGCTCAACCTCCAAAATGATCTAAAGGAAGAGAAGAAACATACCCAAGAGTTGGAAGCTACCAACCAAACCTTAAGAGGAGACATTATAGACTTAGTGATGGAGTCATGTGAGCAAGATAGGCTGATTGCTTCTAGAAACATTGTGTTAGCCAATGTATCCGATGAGATAGGATTGTAAGCGTACTTCGTTAGTTGGACCATCACTTATCACCTTATTTTCCAAATGTTGCTTTAAAATAAGTTGAACCTTGGTTGTTGTAATGGATCCATGTGTGCCATGACTTGTGTGTTGTGAATTCCAAGGATTTATATGTGATGTTTTGCCTTGTATTTTATCTTGAATTGTGTAGTTCTAACTTTTTCTATCTTATAAATAGATGCCTACTGTTACCTTCAGCATTGTTGAGGAGTTCCAGGGAACTCGCTTTGGACCTCGTATTGTTGAGCTTACTACTTTGCTCAATCTCCCTCTTCCTACCATCATGGTGCTTCCCCTCGCCAAGTTTGAGAGGAAAGCCCTTTGGGGCTTCAAGGTCAACCAGCCCGGACGCCAGACAGAGCCTACCACGGAGGCCATCGTCTTCAAGCTCATGCATGATGACAAGGAGAGAGGCCTTGAGGTAGTTATGCAGGATCTGATAGGACGTCTGCTAGGGAGACACTCCCGACAGGTTAGAGGTACTCACTTCCACGTCTTCGATAGATGTGATGAGGATGGAGAGTCCATCGACTTCGAGGATGATTCGAGGGACACAGCAGAGCCTATTCGTCTATACCTCCAGGACTTAGAGTCTCTCATTAGGCACGTGGACACTAATAGGACCAACGTCATGCTCAACAATGACGAACTCCAGTGAAACAGCGAGAAGGACAAGCTCTTCGGAGCAAGATGAGATAGTCAAGGAGATGGAGGCGAGTTCGAGCCAGATAGGAAGTTCAAGAGTCGGAGAAGCGAGTCCGGGATAGGAACAAGAAGATCCGGGACATGGTGAAGAACTGCGAAGCCAAGGACTTCGAGCTCGAGCATCGGCAGACGGTGATTGAGAGGCTTCGTTACCAGAAGAGGGCTCTCAAAGCCAAGATAGAGACCTTGACCACTAGTGTCGAGGAATACAAGACCGCGATGGAGAACGCAGGTCTTACCTTTGTCGAGGAGGAGGTTGATGCCGAGGAGTAGATTTGACTACTCATTCATCATTTATTATCGTACTTGTTGCTTGAGAACTTGTTATTTGACCATCCGACATGTGGATGGCTTGCTACTTGTGTGTTTTACTTTGCGAATTTGTTATCTTGTTGTTGAACCTTTATCCTTATTGTTGCATGCTTTGTGTTGTTATGTGATGTATTGTGCATGATAGCATCTATGGGTATCTCATTCTTATCTCTATTGAACAAACCACAGATGCCTCCCCGTCTTGCAAACCCCAACCCCAACAACAACAACATCACTCCAGAAATGCAGCAAATGATGAACGCTCAAACTCAGATGATGCAGATGATGATGACGTTCATCCAGAACCAAAACAACAATAATAACAACAATAACAATAACAACAACAACAACCCACCGGGTTTGGACATGCTTACCAGGTTCTTGAGATTGAGGCCAGCAAAGTTCTCAGGGACGACGGATCCCATGGTGGCCAATGATTGGCTACGCTCTGTGAACAAGGACTTGGTAACCGTGGGTCACGGATCTTGAAAAGTCAGTTGCGGCACATCTTTGGAAGGACCAGCCGCCACTTGGTGGGATAACTTCCAGATCACCACTCCCATAGAAGATGTGACATGGGCTATCTTTTAGGATGGCTTTCGTACTGCTCATATCTCATCTGGAGTGATGAGTCTGAAAAAGAAGGAGTTTCATAACCTGAAGCAGCGCCACCGTAGCGTGGCTAAATATATTGAGGAGTTCAACAATCTGGTGCAATATGCACCGGATGAAGTTGACACTGATGCTAAGAGGAAAGAAAAGTTCCTCGAAGGGTTGAATGATGAGCTGAATCTGCAGTTGGCTATGGCCTATGTTCCCACTTATCAGTCTCTCTATGACAAGGCTGCTATTTTAGAGAACAAAATAAAGAAAGTTGAAAGCAGGAAGAGGAAGCACTCTGACAAGCATAGCTCGGGATCGTCACACAAACGATCCCATTATGATGACAGTGGAAGCTCAGGATCCCACAAGCATGGGAAATTCAACAAGCACCACAACCACAACCGTCATGACAACAAGCATCACCGTAGTCATGACAATGACAAGTACAAGAACCACAAGGGTGGATACAAGAGCCACCACAGTGGTAATGGAAGTGGAAGTGGAAATCAGCCTGTCAAGAAGGACATTGGTCAGGTTGAATGCTTCAAGTGCAAGAAGATGGGGCATTATGCAAATGAATGCCCAGAAAAGAAAGTTGAAGGACCCAACAAGCCCAACACTTTTCAGAAGGGACAGGTTAACCAAATCAATGTGGAGGAAGTCTATGAGGAGCCTGATGCTGTTGCTGGTAAGTTCAGACTCAATTCTATTCCATCATTTGTTCTTTTTTATACTGGAGCATCGCATTCATTCATATCAAAAGCATTTGTTGATAGAAATGGGTTTCCAACTGAAAACATTGGGTGTCCAATAGAAGTTAGTTCTCCGGGTGGAGATATGATAGTAAGTCTTGGATGCCGGGATATAGTAATAGAGTTTGGAAAGCATAAATTTCCAGTGAGTCTGATAATCCTAGATTCCCAAGGACTGGACGTAATATTGGGAATGGATTGGATGGCTCAGTATGAAGGAGTACTAGATTGTGCTAATCGTACTGTTGCACTCACAACCCCGGAAATAAAATGGATTAAATTCAAGTCTAACTTTGAGCCAAAAGGGAGTAAGCTAAATTCTCTTAAGGGGGTTAGCATAGACAGTGTGCCAATTGTGAGTGAGTATCCGGATGTGTTTCCGGAAGAATTGTCGGGAATGCCACCAGATAGAGATGTGGAGTTTCTTATAGATTTGGTACCAGGGTCTGGACCAATAGCTAAGAGACCGTATAAGATGTCAGTTGATGAACTGAAAGAACTCAAGAAACAACTTGGAGAACAGCTACAGAAAGGATTTATTCAACCAAGTTCTTCATCTTGGGGAGCCCCAGTTTTGTTCGTGGAAAAGAAAGATATAAGTCAAAGGTTATGCATAGATTACCGCTCACTTAATGAGGTGACTATTAAGAACAAATATCCTATGCCTAGAATCAATGACTTGTTTGATCAGCTAGAAGGAGCTTGTGTGTTCTCAAAGATTGATCTCCGGTCAGGCTATTTTCAACTCAAGATAAGAGAACAAGACATACATAAGACCGCTTTCACCACAAGGTATGGATTATATGAGTATACCGTGATGCCATTTGGTTTGACCAATGCTCCAGCATACTTCATGAATATGATGAACAAGGTGTTCATGGAATTCCTTGACAAGTTTGTTGTCGTTTTCATCGATGACATTTTAGTCTACTCCAAGAGCAAAGAAGAGCATGAAGGACATTTATGTTTAATACTTGAAAAGTTAAGAGAGCATAAACTTTATGCCAAATTCAGCAAGTGTGAATTCTGGTTGAATGAAGTTGGATTTCTTGGACATGTTATGATAAAGGATGGTGTAGCTGATCTTGATAAAGTTTCAAATTTGTAATGGGAATCTCCCAAGTCAAGGAAGTTCGTAGTTTCCTTGGCTTAGCAGGTTACTCTGAAGGTTCATTGAAAATTTCTCCAAGGTAAGCCTATGACTGAATTGCTAAAGAAAGACAAGAAATTTTCTTGGGCCGGATGGTTGCGAACTCA
Organism: Avena longiglumis; assembly: GCA_030063025.1. Lineage (NCBI taxonomy): Eukaryota > Viridiplantae > Streptophyta > Magnoliopsida > Poales > Poaceae > Avena > Avena longiglumis. The sequence goes on along the minus strand of CP125978.1, from coordinate 347,396,805 downwards.
GCTTTCAGAATTGAAGAAGAGACTTGTGACAAGACCAGATCTTGCGAGACTTGGAAAAAGATTTCCAAGTATATTGTGATGCATCTCATCATGGTTTGGGTGCAGTACTTATGCAAGAAGGAAAAGTTGTGGAGTATGCCTCGAGACAACTCAAAACTCATGAAGTGAACTATCCTACTCATGATTTAGAGTTAGCCTCTGTTGTCCATGCACTCAAAACATGGAGGCACTATCTTTTGGGAAAGCGTTGTGAAGTGTTCACAGATCACAAGAGTTTGAAGTATATCTTCACCCAGAAGGAAATTAATATGAGACAAAAAAGATGGCTAGAACTCATCAAGGACTATGACTTAAGTTTGCAATACCACCCCGGTAAAGCAAATGTTGTAGCAGATGCCCTAAGTCATAAGGTTTTTGTGAATGGCCTTACCAAAGGAGAAATGCCAGATGATTTGTGTGCCCAATTTAGAGAACTCGGATTGGAGATTGTGCCTGAAGGACATCTCATGTCTTTGGATGTTCAAGCCACTTTGTTGGGCAAGATCAAAGAAGCTCAGAAGATTGATAAAGAAATCGAAGAGATTAAAGAAAATATTGGCAAAGGAAAAGCCAAAGGGTTCCGTGAAGACGAGCAGGGTACTTTATGGCATGGGAAACGTATCTGTGTTCCACAAGATCCGGAGCTACGGAAACTGATTTTGCAAGAAGCACACAACTCACCGTATTCCATTCATCCGGGTAACACCAAAATGTACATGGACATGAAAGAAAGATTTTGGTGGAATAATCTCAAGAAGGACATCGACGAACATATTGCTTTGTGTGATGTGTGTAGTAGAGTGAAAGCGGAACATCAGAAACCAGCAGGTTTGCTTCAACCACTACCTATTCCTGATTGGAAGTGGGACAAGATTGGTATGGATTTCATTACCAGATTACCAAGGACCCGGTCAGGATACGATTACATTTGGGTAGTAGTGGATCGCCTAACTAAAGTGGCTCATTTCATACCCGTGAAGACAACCTATACAAGTGCTAAGTTGGCCAAAATCTACATGAGTAGAATTGTATGTCTACATGGAGTGCCCAAGAGTATTGTGTCTGATAGGGGAACTCAATTCACTTCTCATTTTTGGAGACAGCTACATGAGTCATTGGGAACGAGGTTGGAATTCAGTACTGCTTTTCATCCTCAAACTGATGGACAAACCGAAAGAACTAATCAGATTCTCGAAGACATGTTGAGGGCATGTGCCCTAGACTATGGAGCCAGTTGGGATGAAAGTCTACCCTACGCAGAATTTTCTTATAACAATTTATCAAGCCAGCATTGAGATGGCACCATTTGAGTTTCTACGAAGAAGTGTACCACCCCATTGTTATGGAATGGTGTGGGAGAAAGAATTTTTAGGACCAGAACTTATCAAAGAAGCCAAGAGAAGGTCAAGTTGGTTAAGGAGATTGAAGATAGCACGGTCAACCGAGAAAAGCTACGCGGATCCTAAGCATAGAGAAGTCACCTACGAAGTTGGTGATAGAGATTATCTTAGAGTGTCACCACTTCATGGAGTGAAGAGGTTCGGAGTCAAAGAAAAATTGGCACCAAGATACGTTGGACCATTCAAGATTTTGAGTCGTAAAGGAGAAGTTGCCTATGAAATTGAACTTCCAGAATCTCTGTCTGCTGTCCATAATGTGTTTCATGTGAGTCAACTTAAGAAATGTCATCCAGAAATGGAAGAAACTTCTTTGAAGGATACTATACCTTTGGAGGAGGTTCAGTTGGAGAGTTATCTCACCTATGAAGAGAAACCTATCAAGATTCTTGAGACTGCAGAAAGAGTCACACGGACCAAGACTATCAAGTTTTGTAAAGTCCAGTGGAACCATCATTCCGAAGAAGATGCAACATGGGAAAGAGAAGATGATCTTCGGAAAGACCACCCTCACCTATTTGCTAGCCAATCCGAATCTCGAGGGCGAGATTCACCTTAAGGGGGTTAGATTTGTAACATCCTCAAAATCATGTTTTAAAATTATGCATAGCATCCATGCATCCATGAGCATATGATTTTCATTTCAAACAAATCAATTCAAAACAGAAGCATTTGTGCTTATTATTTTATGTAAAGTTTACTCAAGCCTTGTGCTTCTTGTTTTGAGAAAAGTAATGTTAACCATTCAGTATTGTTTAGAATCCCAACTCAAATGATTTCAAAAACTTGAGCAAAGTCTCAAAGTAAAATATGAAATAAAACCAAATCTATGCCTATTATCACACCTTATAAAGGCATGGTTTTATTTTTATTTTCAAAAGACCCAAGTGTGTTTGAGTGAACACATGTGTTTGACACTTATTTGAGCACAAGTTTGTCTATACAAAATTCCTGAAAAGCTTTGGATTCAAACAGATTTGAATTGAGGTTTGAAAACCATTTCAGAAAAACAAACAGAAAAAGAAAAAGCTTAAAGAGAGAAAAAAATATCACTCAGTGAATCGCCCAACCAGCCCATTAAGCCCAACACCCCACCTCAGAACCGTTTTTCACTCACCTCACTTTGTTGAGTGACCGCAGGACCCACTCCCTCTCCTTTCCTCTCGCTGATAGCCACGACCCACATGACCATCGTCGTCTCCACCCAGCGACTGGTTCATCCCCAAATCACGCAGGCGTTCCCTATATTGATTTGCGGCGTCAATTCACGTTGAATGCTGGAGTAAATCTTGCTCGCGACCATCCTACTTAAACCCCCTCTGCCCCCTCTCCATTTCCCCCCAAACTCTGAGCACAAAGCGCCCCCAGGCTGCCCGCATTCAACCTCGCACCGCCGCAGTCAGAGAGCACTCCGGCGACCGATTCCGGTGAGTCCTGCGCCCGCCTCTGGTTCTTGCGCATACCTCGCCACTTTCTTGAGCAACTATCGACACCGCTGGTTCCCTTTATACTGCCCAGTGTCGTCGATTCCGTTCAACACCAAGCTCCGACGACAACCTCGACTCGGCGACCAAATGTAAGCCCTTGCACCTTCGCCTCGACTCACACGGTTGTTCGCCATGTCTTGTGCAGCATCTGTGCCGCTTGTTTGTGCTAGGGAGACCAGAGCATCGCCAACGCCGCCGTCTACTCGAACCGATGCCGCAACTCCGACGAGCCCAGCGGCTCCAGCCCCTTGCCAAGCCGCCGCCAGTTGAGCATCGACGCCGCCACGGTTACGTAAGCCTCTCAAGACCCTAGGACAACCTGTAGCGCCGCGCCGCCGTAGGCAGAGCTCGCCGCCGCCGCTAGCGCCGCTCAGTTTTGGTCGCTTGATCCGTAGCCGTCAGATCTAGATCCAGCGTGTAGGATTAGTTCACTTAACGAACCGTTACGAATAGATTTGAGCCGTGTGGGTTAAGTAGATCCAACGGCCCATAAGCGCGATCCAACGCGAAACGGTATGGGCCAATTAGAAACAGACGCGTGGCAGCAGTTAGATTTAAAAGACAGAATTTGAATCTATTAGATATACAAAATTGTTTTGGCTATAACTTTTGATCTCCACGTTAGAATTTGACAAATTTTATATCGTTGGAATCAGGAGAGCAAGATCTTTCAAATATGCAATGTGTTTAATGTTTTGCTTCTGTTAAAAAGGTTTTATTTGCAGAAACTTGTGTAGGACTAAATTGAGTATATGAAATGTTTAGGAAATAATTTAGGGTTTAAATAATGGTTGTTTGGCAAGTTTTTAACTTGTTATTGAATCAGTACTGTATTCTTGCTTTGTTGAGTTTTAAAAATCATCACATATCATCTTGCATGCATGCATATATTTTTGATTGTATACGTTTTGAGTGTAATTTGTTGCTACAATTCTTTGTGTAGATTTTGGTGCTAGTGATTGTGATTGTGAAGAGTGTAAATACTCTCCAAACTACCAAGGCAAGTGGTACTTCATGAATATTTTTATCCCATGTTTTATACTAAACATTAGAGATATTTTGCTAAGTCCTGCATGTTATTATTTTGCTTATATGCCTTGTTGGGAAATCCTAGTAGTTGTAGAATTGCTAGGGAATTTCTAAGTTAAGTTACTATCTTTGCCATGCTTAGCCTAGCTAGTAGCAAATAAGGGTTGGTGAAATATACATGCTATGATGAAAACATTTCTAAGTCTTTGGACTTGTGTTTTGCCTAATAAAACAACTAAGTTAATGAAACACCTGGGTGGAATGGAAGGATTGGTTTATGTTGAGTGGTTACACAAGGCCCATTTCTATGGTTTACCTTGTGTATCTCACTTGTGGTAAGCCACCCAGGAACAAAGAGATTTTAGAGGCCAAGTGTTAAGAAGCTTCTAGTGCAGCCACTTGGCAATATGGGCTCTGCCTGGATCACATAAGTTGCTAGAACTTAGCCATTTGGACAGTTGGTGGTAGTGGGAATGATAGGTTGGAGCGCGTCCATTTGGTCTAAGGGAAGGCTTCTGAAAAGTCCTGTCTTGGTGAAACCAAGTCTGGTGGGGAAAGTGCACAACCTCTGCAGATGGAAAATCTAAGTACTTAGCCAAGTCCATGGTAATGGACAACTTGAGCATCAAGACATGGAAGCTATCAAGAATCTCATCATCGCAATTTCTAAGTAAAATTTGTGGGTGAACAAGGGTGAAGGACCTCAATGTCTATTGGTGGTTCCTTGGGAAAAGTTTTGACAAAAAAAAACTTAGTGATTTCAACTAATAGGCAAAATTTATGTTGAGCAAAGCAAGCCAAGCTACACTTAGCCAAATTGCATATAGTATCTAGTCCACTTAAAATTTTACTAAGGTATCACTTGCCAATACTATTCCAAAGTATTGACCCACTGTGGCTGTAACTTGTGATGTTGCAGGTTACTCTGATGAGGATTAGGTGTCATGAGTCTACACTCAACATGTTTGCCTGTGGCACATGAAGATGAAGACTTTTATTTATTTACTTATGCAAACTCTTGTACTAGGCCTGTGGACTTGGAGTTGTAAAGACTATGTTTATCTCTGGAATGACTGTAATAAAGACCTTTGTATCTATGTACTTCATCTTAAACTGTGGATGCTAGCAATGATCCAGGGACTAGCATTGCAATAACAGGGATCCTTTTCCTTTATAAAGGAGGGATCTTACAAGTTGATACTAAACAAGCATGGAACATTGTAACATCCCAGCATTTAGGAACCAACGAAGGGTAGAAGTAGGATTTTGTGCATAAGCATGCATTCATCTGTAAAATGCGGGTAATTTTTTTGCCAAACTAAAAACCTAAAGTGATCAGAGTTTCTTTCAGTCTCTGTGTGGGAATGGCTATTGAGAGTGATCGTTACAAATTCTGACATGATCTTTATGAATAAATGTGTTTTGAGGGGAGAATTTGAATTCAAATTTGAAATTTGAACTTATATTTAAAATTTAAGATTTGGTAGTTTGAAATGATTTTTAAATGATTTAGTAATATCATTTGTTATAATAATGAGATAGTAATAAATAATAGAATTCAAAGTAAAGTAATTTAAAAAAGAAATGAATTCTTATTCTTTATCTTTATTCCATAAAAAGTTTGCAAAGAGGAACTCATTCCATTAATGAAGAAGTTCATTACATTAAAGAAATGTTAACAATTGAAATTTAAATAATAAACTATTACAATATTATTACAAAAATAATAAAGTAAGATATTACAAAATCTTTACAAATGAATCAATAAAGATAACAATGAAAATCTACTTACCTATCTAAACCTATACTAAATCTTGAAACACCAGATCTTGTACCTGCAATAAAATTTAAAACAAACAAAAAAGAAAAATAAAAGGTTAGCTGTGAGAATACTCTCAGTAGATAGCAGTGAGGTGCACTGCTCATATTACATCACTGAGCATTAATATAGGGGAAAGTTTCACCAATATGAAAGAATTGTTCTTCCATCATAAATAAGCCACAATACAGGTTTTCACAGCAAGTAGGAGGAGAAAATTTCACCTGGAGGGTTAAATGTTAAAGATAAAAAGGTAAAACACCTCATTGATCTGATCCAAACCGTGTACCAAGCACACAAGCAGCACAATCACCTAAATGCATGGTGAGAGTTGTCATCACAGCAGCAGCAGCTACACAAGCAAAAGGAAGAGCTCAGCCGTGGTAAGGCTCACAGCAGCACATTTTCACCTTCCAACACCAAACTAGGAGCACACTAAACTTAGCAGGATCCAAGCAAATCATCAGCTCGACCACACACAAGATCATCCTAGTACTCACCAGATGGTGACATAAGGAGGGGGTGGATCAGGTGGACAGCAAGGGCAAGATCAAGGCCAAGTTCATAGGAACCATAAGGAGAAGGACAAGCTCAAGCCAGCAACATCATCAGCAAGATCCAGCAAACCAAATCAACCATTCACAACACCAGCAAAATCAACTGTTGTGGTGAGTGAAATAAAACCATCACATGATCGTATTATCTTCTCTAGAATAAGATTCATGTGTTGTTTTATATCTAGATCTCTTAGAAATCACCAAAGTGGGGTGAATCCATCATAGAGGATTTTTGGAATACAAAAGCCATAAGTAAACTATACAGATCAAACCAGGATCTTAGACCAACCTCATTGATCCTGGCTATAAAGCTATATTCCATACTCCAAGAATAAATATAGCCAAGATCTGGAATTTTGGACACATCTCTTAAAAGGAGTAGCACCTCAGAATTCCTAGACCTTATGGATCTATATAACTTAAGAAGTACACCAATCATTTCACCAACTAGGATTTTAAGATCCAGTAACCAATGAAGATAGCAGAACATTTCTATTAGGGATAATAAGATAAGAAACTAGTTCCTATGCCTCAGACCAACATCACAGGCAGACAAGTTTGAGAAGATGATTCCAACTTAACTGTGATTCAAATCCAATACTAAGCCAACATAATCAAGACAATAGTAGAACATAACTTGTGTGCCATTTAAAGATGGTGTCACGGAGTTAGGTTCTAAATCAAGAAGAGCCATTATTGAGCTTGCATAATTAAATCTATAATATCATCTTCCTGGAATCAAACCAGGAATCATTATCAAGACTATACTCATCAACATAATCAAGGTATCACTATAATCATATTACTACCCTACTTCTGAATCTCATATCACAAGTGAGAGCTCAACAATTCAGTAAGTAATCACTAACAGTGCTACTGTCAGTACTAATGTATTGACAGTAGATGAACTCACCAATCACCAATCACCAACACCACCAGTTAGATTCCACAGTAAATTACCATCTTGGCCATGCTCAACTACCAATTGGAATTAGTACTATAAGGCCACTAGCATCATATAATCAAATGAGAGTAGTGAGAAATTAAGTGAAATTGACCACAATCCTCATTACTCACCACCACTAGTTCCAGTTCATCATGTACAACTAAACAGAGGAAGAAACCCTAGAACAGGATATGAACCCTAATTAGGGGTGCACAACCAAGACACACAGCATAGATCAGGAGGGGCATAGGACAAACAATCACAAGGGGGAAATCAAGATCAACACACCAAAGGTCCTCGTTGTAGTTTAGAAGAGGAAGTAGAGAGGCCAACGAGCACACGCACAGGAGCACCCAAATGGCGCGCAACCCTTGACCGAGAGGCGGCCATAGAAGTGTTGAGGTCGAGCAGACCACCATCACCACCGGGGCGTGGCGGTGGCATCACCGGCACCACCCCAATCCCTAGGGTTCGGGACAGAGCTAGCCTGGTCACAGAAGAGCTCCAAATCCAAATAGAATTGGACTAGATGAAGGAGCGAGGTCGACAACTACACCATACACCACGGCGGCGGCCAGATAGGACACGGCGATGGGAATCGCACGGCGGTGGTGCAGCGACCATGGGGTCGAGGAGGAGAAGAGGTGAGATCGAGAGAGAGAGAGAGAGAGGAGGCAGTGAACTGGGCCGATAAGTCTAGTACCCCTTTGGGGAGGTCCTTTGACCAGGCCAATTGGGCCAAGATGGGCCCAAATAGCCCAATGGGTTGGCCCAAACCCTAACAGGGATTTTTATAATTAAGTAAAATACCAAAAATACCCCTAGACCTCAATAAACCCTAGAAAAGAAAATAAAAGTCTTAAAAATATAAATAAAATATTTTAGGTACATAATAAAACAATCTATTAAATTAAATTAAGAAACCTATATTTTTATAAATAAATTTTAGGTTAAAGATTTATAATATATATTCCTTATGGATTTTTATAAAAAAATCAAGAAAATACATAAAAATCAATAAAAATAACTTTTATTATATTTTATTATTATAGTATTTTAGAAAAATACTAAATAAATATTTGAATCTACCAAAATAAAATCTCCTTCATTTAAATGCTAATTCTTAAAAAGAATTATTAAGTAAATAAATATAAGAGTTAAATTAAATAAAAAATAATTTCTAACTCTATTAATAATATATTATATTATAAAAAAGTGGAAATAATATTTATAAAATATTAAGATTATTCCTTAAAATGTATTTCTTAAGTTCCTAAAGATAATTCAGAAAACTAAAAATTTGGGTAAAACACATAAAGAAAATAAATAACAAATAATGCATTGCATTACTATGCATGTTCATTTTTGTTTCTTTAAATATTGTCCTTACCGGGCAATAATGATGTTTGTAGACATAGAAGCTCAAGGACGAGTTCAAGCATCCGACTTCACTACCTTGCAATTACAAGGCAAGTTCATCACTTGCTCGTGTCCTTTGAAAAGTCTTTATCAAAGTATTTGCAAATTGTGTGTTATCATCTATGTTTCGAGGAAAGAAAATATTATTTTCCCAAATAAATAAATTGTTGATATCATCCTAAGTGATGATATAGTGGGAAATAGAACTTAGGGTTCTATTTGCAACAAGGATAATCACCTAGGAATCAACAACCTATGACATCAGTGATTCTAGCGTCGTATATAACGCGTTAACCATGAGATTTGGAATGGGACGGATAAGTCATTTTTATCCTTTTTCTTTCGTATGGAGGCAAGACGACCTCAACGTGACGTTTTGATTCCTTGTGCGGATCCAATATATGGGTGGGCACCCTTAGGCCCCACGTTTTTGGTTTCTAGATTATCTATGAGTGGCTGTCGGAGGTATAGCCGGACCTATATGGTACTTTCCAGGGGTATCACGAGCTCATAGAGTCTTTGGGAACTCATCAGGGTTTTAGCCTGCCCGAAAGGGGGCTTAACGGAGGTGAGCCAGCCCCAAAGGATCGTGCAGACATACGGGGTCACGGAAAGGGTAGTGATTGGCTTGGATCACCTACTGGGACCCACATCATGGAATTATGGACGGGAAAGTACACCCAGTTGTGCAACAAAGAGTTGATCTCTCATGGGAAAAGTAACGCACCTCTGCAGAGTGTAAGAATTGTAACTTGTTACTCCATGTTCCGGGAAGGAGCTACGAACGCGGCAGGAAAGGAACTCCATGAAAGTTCTGGTAAACCTGTGAAGGCTGATGGGCATAGTTTTTAACAATAAAATCAATTTTTGAAGAAAGATTTACGAAAATTGCATAGTGCCAACGACTTATAGTCCAAGGTGGTAGATAGAGCATCAAACTTTCCACCTTGCATATAATTAACTTGTTGGGTAACGTTGTTACTCACCCTTTCCTTTAATCCTCTGCTTAGACTCCGAGGATCCAGAAGATACCCCAATGTATGCAACTGAAAGTCAAGAGGAGGTCTTCTACGAGGAATCAGATCTGTACGATGCTCTAGAAGGGGTGGACTACAACGTCGTCTATGGAGGAGAGCAGAATGAGTCAGAATAACTACCTTAGTATTAGTAACCAGTTGAGCCGAGCAACATGAACAATATATAATAATAAGTTATTGAGCTCAGTTCGGAGTTGAAGTTGTAACTTTAAAACTTCCGCTGAAACACTGTATATTTGGTTTGTAAGTTGAATCTTTTGAAGTCTTGAACTTCTGGTATTGTAATAATAATAATGTGTGTATGTTTGTAATATGGACCCGCAATGTTTCTGTTGTACCACTCTGAGGGATGTGATATTTATGGAACGGTGTTCTATGAATGTCATGTCAACGACTATAGTGTACTACACATGCGATGGTATCTTTGAGTCACCGTAGTCATCAAAAATTATAGATACGTTTACGACATATCACAAAACATCGGCTTATGGCCAAACAATATTTTTGAGACTCAACCCGAATAAAGAATTCAGGTAGAGTCTCAGGGGCTACTAACATGGTTATGACCTATAGGGTCCCTACGATTAGTTACCCTAGGCGCATAAAGGCTTATGGCCCATAAATCCCAAAGGAATCTAAGGAGTATCTGATGGGTAGAAGCTTACCTTGATGAACAAGGAAAGATTATGAACCTACGTGGAGTTTATATTGTAACTATAAACCTGTAACCTCTCCGGATATGGCTCTCATGTAAAGGCTAGGAGGACCCAGCGGAGAGGGCACCTTAGCTTTTCTGCAATCCGTCATGAGCTAGATCGTTGATACGTCGTAAGCGTATCTATAATTTTTGATGCTCCATGCTTGTCTAGTATCAACTTTGTTATGTTTTGTTTACACTTTGAGGTATTTTTATACATTTTCTGGGACTAACCTATTAACAAGATGTCGCAGTGCCAGTTGCCTGTTTTTTGCTGTTTTTGGTTTCAGAAAAGCTAGTAAGGAAATATTCTCGGAATTGGACGGGACAAAATCCAAAGTCAATATTTTACCAGAAGGAGCACGGAGTCCGAAGGGCAGCCGAAGGGGGGCCACGAGGTAGCCACACCCTAGGGCTGCGCGGCCCGGGGCGCCGCCACCAGGTGTGGACCCCTCGGGCACCCACCTAACTTGCCCTTTCGCCTATAAAAGCACCCCGATGCAGAAACCTAAGGACCCGATCAAATCTCCACGAAATAGTCCATAGCCTCCGCCACCATCGTCCCTACATCGGGGGGTCTGAAGCTCTTCCCGGCACCCTGTCTAAGGGGAGATATCATCCTGGAGGCCTTCTTCATCACCATGCCAGCCTCCGGAGTGATGCGTGAGTAGTTCACCCTTGGACTATGGGTCCATATAGTAGCTAGATGGTTGTTTCTCCTCCTTTGTTCTATCATGTTTAGATCTTGTGATCTCCATTCATGATCAAGATCATCTATTTGTAATCATACATGTTGTGTTTGCGGGGATCTGATGGATATTGAGATACTATGTCAGATTGATTATTGATTCTATCATGTTTGTGTTATTTGTGATCTTGCATGCTCTCCGTTGTTAGTAGCTACCTTGGCCAAGTAGATGCTTGCAACTCCAAGAGGGAGTATTTATGCTCGATAGTAGGTTCATGCCTCTAGTAATATGGGGAAGTGACAGAAATCTCTAAGGTTCTAGATGTGTTGTTGCTACTAGGGTGAAAACAACAATCCTTTGTTCATGGAACAATTGTATTGTTTACTTTACACACATTTCTTAATGCAATTATTTGTTGCTTGCAACTTAATACTGGAAGGGGGCCGGATGATAACCTTAAGGTGGATTATTAGTCATAGATGCAGTTAGATTACGGTCTATGTATTTTATTGTAATGCCCAATCAAATCTCATAGGAGTCAAGATGTCTTGTATATGCATTGTTATGCTTTCTCAATATGTCAATTGCCCCGTTGTAATTTGTTCACCCAGCATGCTATCTATCTTAAGGAGAACACCTCTAGTGAAATGTGGACCCCGGTCCAATCTTTATCATTGATACATCATCTACTGTTATCGTTTATATTCTAAAAGAAACTATTATCTTCCACACTATATGTTTAATCCTTTGTTTTCAGCAAACCAGTGAGATTGACAACCTCACTGTAAGTTGGGGCAAAGTTTTGAGTTTGTGTTGTGCAGGTTCCAAGTTGTTAGTAACACCTTCGAGTTGTTTCCTTACTCCTACTGGTTCGATAACCTTGGTTTTATAACTAAGGGAGAACTTGCTGTTGTGCTCATCATACCTTTCTCTTGGGGTTTCCCAACGAGGCTCTATAGTTAACTGAGCCGCATCAAGATCTTTTTTGGCGCCGTTGCCGGGGAGTTAAGGACAGCTTCAATTTCTTCCTCCTCGTCAGTCACCTTTCAGGGAGAAAGAAGATTCTCGCAAGGGGAGTCTCTCACAACCATTCTCTTTACTTTGTTTTTGTTTTGCTTAGTTTCTTTTGCTTTGTTTTTCTTGTTTATTTTTATCAAAAATACAAAAAAATAGTTTTTTTGGTTTGCTTCTTCTAATAAAAACACACACAAAAAATAGTTCTTCCTATAGTTGTCACCTTGTTCTAGCTCACCATGTTGATCCCTAAGTTCACCTTGAAAGACCTTTCAATAGGTAGGCTCTATAATTGGGAAAGCAAATATTGAAGAATTCTTTAATCATATTAGCAATCATGAGGATATTGAAGATAGATCCTTAGCAGAGCTTTCTCCTAATTATGAAATTGCTACAGCTTCTTTAGTTCACATGTTGGAGGCTAGGTTTGTTAACCTTAACTCCATGATGCAAGTAATGTTTCTTAAACTTAAAGATATTAAGGATACTGAAAATAGAAATTTTATTCTGGAAACTTTGCTAAAGGAGTTCAATGATGTTGCTAAAGAAGCTAAAAAGGTCTTTGAGCGTTTTAATATGTTAGGCTCATGTGTAGTTGTCATGGGTACATTAGAAAAGTTTGACAAGACCAAACCCAATGGAGAGGATATTAAAATACCCATACCTTTTAAACTTGTAGGAATGCATGAAGCCTTACAAAATATTTTTTATTGGATAGTCCCTGAAAACCCTCTTGATGAAAATAGTGAACCCAAGAGTGTTGAGAGAGGATCCTCTAGAACTCATTTGGATGAGATACCTTGCTTGGTTGAAGAAATTTTGTTAGATTTTTCTTTTGTTGAGTCTTGGAAGTTATTAATTCTGTAATAACCTCTCCTTATCCTTTTTGAGTAGTTTTTGTGCCAAGAATAACCTCTAATGAGAGAGAAGTAAGATTTGGGAAAGTTGTCCCGAAACACATTTTTGTGCTTCACTGTAAAACTTCGTGAAAAATCCCTGTATGTCGGATGGAACTGTTATTTTCTGATCTTAGGCCTCAGGTTGTTATCTAACTTTCGTTAGTTCAACAGTTTTCGATTTGAGCAACAAAAGGTCTTCGAAAAAATCAGTTTTTACATGCTGTTCGGTTTTGACAGATTTCTGCCATTATTTACATTTGCCTCTTAATCAGTTTCTTTTTTAGTTCTCCTTGATCACTTGAGCTTTTAAAAGGAATTTCTACAGTAGCTTGTGTTCTAATGAAAGTTTTACTTGTGTTGAAACTAAACAAAAGACCTATTATCTTGAATACAGTAATGTGGCTAATAAAGATTGTGTGAAGTTTTGTATGAAGGAAATTTTCAAGTGTAGGGGAAGAATGATGTGATGATATGAAGAATGGAAAAAATCTCAAGCTTGGGGGTTCCACCCCGTGTCACCCCAAAAACATATTCAAGAGGTACAAGCGTCAAAGTTTTGGGATGCCCAAGGCATCCCCTTCTTCGTCAATAAAAATCAGGTCTCTTTCTAGACACTTTATTTTTATTGTTACATGCATTGTTGTGTTGTTCTTGGAGCGTCTTAGTTTTTGTTTTTGGTTTTCTTTTGTTTGGTTTGATGAATAAATTAGTTGGACCCCCGCTTTCACACTTTTGTTTCAAATAATTTGATTGGTGTTTGAAAAGAGTATAGAGTTTCATGCTACTAGTGGTACAAAAGGGAGCTTGTTTTGACTGTGGCTTAGACTTTATCATGTCATATGCTAGATTTTTATTTGACCTTATGCTTAGTGATTATTGTTGTAGTAGCATGACTTGTTCCAAACAATTGAGATTGCTTAATGTTCCTTGAAAGAATCATGTGTTGTCCTACCATACAAAAGCATAATATTGTGGTATTCCCCTTTGATGCTTTGGTTGGGTTAACTTGGCACATGCTCACACCATGTTATGACTATGAACCAGTCACCTTAGCCTCTATGATCATTTATTTGTTGACTTGTGATATCACTTTATTCTTTGATTGATAATGTTTTATCGCTTTGCATGATTATGACCATTATTGCTCTCTTAGTTGGTCGCTCTGAGTATTTTGATAGCCTCCACTTGTACTGAGTAAGCTCTACTCATGCATCAAACTCCCAAGAAACCAAGTTATTCCAAAGAGTCCACTATAAATTCCTATGCATGGTGTGTTACACCATTCCAAGTAAATTCATGTTTTATCTATCTTCCAAATTAAACTTGTTATGAGAAAATTAGTAATTAAAGCTCTCAGAAACTTGATGGCACACATTATTTTCTTGCACCTAATAATCTTGAACCATTGTGTCATCTATCTTGTATATGCTTGCACTTATAAGTTGGGAATTAGTAGAACCATGTTGTCATGGGGAAAGCTTTCAACACCTATACATATTATCCAGTTGATATCATGATCTTTTGTTTACGGATGTCGGCAGTGTGAAATAAAAGGGGAGCTTGTAAGTCCATGGAGTATTGTATAAGTGTGAGAGAAACGCCTGGGCGGCTGGCCTAAGACATTCCTAATCATTGTGGAAACTTACAACATAACCATAGTGACCAATCCGTGAAGCATCCTCAATAAAAACCTATGCAAATAGCAAATAAAAAGATCGCTAAGATGCTCATTGTATGTTGCCTTGTCATTTTGATATGGGATAGCTCCTGTGTCATGGGGCAAGGGGTACCCCGTTGGCGGTTCTCTATGATACATATGTACTTACAATGACAAGAACTCGCTTGTGACTAAAGTTGAGTAGCATGAGGAACGCCCTCAAACTCAAGGGACATGAGATTGCCAACTTATGATTTTTCAAGCATATACTTCATATTTGTTTCACTTTAACCTTAATCACTTCAAGATGCTTATGATAGGGGCAATGAGATCTGAAATCTAATAAGTACCATAATTTTTGGAAGCTCTTTATGAAACTTTAAATCCCTGCTTCCCTTTATGAAGGGCCTTTCTTCTTACTTTTATATTGAGTCTCCACCCTCTATCTTTATGCACCAATTAAGAGAGCATAGTTGTCATTCTTAGTTTTATGATCATTGTCCCAAAACTTATTGATTGATTCATAATGTTGATATTGCTTGTTCTTGAACTATTTGTATCTAATCACCCTTATGAACTTTGAAGGTGTCTTATGCATTTATGTTTTCCTACTCCATGAGAGACAAGCTGAATACCACACATGTTATGTTTTCTATATGTGAAACAAATGGGCGTATTTTAATGCATTGTTATTCATGATCTTTGTTTGTATCTTTTCATGTTACAACATAGTTACTATGTCTTACTGTTAGAACTACATCTTTCATGCTCATGTTTAGAGTACTTTGATCCCAGCTATCAATGCTTTGCAAATGGTTTGATCAAGATTGTGATGGTGCATGTAACCTAAAAAATTATTCTTTTTATCACTTACCTACTCGAGGATGGGCAGGAGTTAATCTTGGGGATGCTTGATATGTCGTAAACGTATCTATAATTTTTAATGATCCATGCTTGTTTAGTATCAACTTTGTTATGTTTTGTCTACACTTTGAGGTATTTTTATACATTTTCTAGGACTAACCTATTAACAAGATGTTGCAGTGCCAGTTGCCTGTTTTCCGTTGTTTTTGGTTTCAGAAAAGCTAGTAAGGAAATATTCTCGGAATTGGGCGGGACAAAAGCCAAAGTCAATATTTTACCAGAAGGAATACGGAGTCCGAAGGGCAGCCAAAGGGGGGCCACGAGGTGGCCACACCCTAGGGCCTCGCGGCCTAGGGGCGCCACCAGGTGTGGTCCCCTCGGGCGTCCATCGACCTTTCCCTTTCTCCAATAAAAGCACCCTGATGCAGAAACCCTAAGTACCCGATAAAATCTCCACAAAACAGTCTATAGCCACCGCCACCATCGTCCCTAGATCGGGGGGTCTGAAGCTCTTCCTGGCACCCTGCCGAAGGGGCGCCACCATGAATGCCGGATGTTGAAGCACCGTTACAAGAGGACGGAAGTGAAACCTTGAAGGTACGACAGAAACCCAACCACGAGAATTCCTGGACTCAAAAAGAAGATAAGAGAGCAGATTCAAAACACGCAGAGGTAAGAGGAGAATAGCAGAGGGGTAAGGAGTAAAATTAGGCCTAATCAGATCTATCCAACCGATTTTGCAAAATAGCTTTTGACACTATACAACGTCTGTTAGCTAGGTTATCCTACAGGCTGGACCAGTGGGGTATCGTAACTGCTGAGCTCTGATACCACTCTGTAACACCCTCAGAATCGACCCTATGCAAATTTCAGTGATTCCCGCCAAACCCGCATAGAAACGATTCAAAGGTGCCCACCAGGCACTTTCGTGCGGGTGGAAAACGAAGTAATACCATTAAACGATAGTCCACGATGGAACCCACAGAACAGATATATACAACAATGACTCAAAGAGTCAAGAATACAGATATAGAATACAAAGATCCAAATCACCTTTAAAACGATATAGCGTCCGAGTACGGACAAGATGCAAATTGAGCTAAGAGCCCTAAAGAATAACCAATGGCGTACATAACCCTGCCCAGGCCAAGCCGGAAGGGTAACCTTGCTAACGACGTCGATCTCAAAACCTGCTTAAAAACAAAAGGGGTGCCGACAAAGGGCAAAGGAAAAAGAGCGATCGATCTTGAGGCCAAGACAGCGAGACTAGAATTCGGCGGTCCTCGCCTACATAGGTATGATGGGCTGAAGCGGCAGCGCGACATGCACTGAACAACCTATAGAGGATCAATACAACTGGCGGCTATCAGAGAGGGATAAGAAAGACCTATTCGGATCCAACCTGATGCTAACACCAAACATACCCATCCTGGTGTTTCTCCCTCAAAACCAATCGAGTAAGTCAACCGAGGAACTCACACAGTTGGCAGTTTTATTCATTCGTTATAGTTGCGGCAATTACTAGTCAGATATAGATAGCATGAGTCATCCCGATATAATAAGCAGTGGGAAGTTTTAGTTAACCATTCCGTTGTAGTTGTAGTACTTACTAGTCAGATACATATAGCATGAGGCATCCCAAAACCCAGCAGTTGTTGGTACTTTTATTTAGCCATTCCGTTGTAGTTGCAATACTTACTAGTCAGATACAATGGTAACAGGTGACAATCTAAACCAGCAATTGTTGGCACTTTTATTTAGCCATTCCATTATAGTGAAGCTGATTACTAGTCATTATAAAGTCAAATTTATAGCACTACTTTAGTTATAGTTGTCTATGATCGAGATACTGCTCCAAGTCGTCCATAACCGTGGACACGGCTTTCAGAAAGTTTTACCCTGCAGGGGGGCAAAAATAGCAACACACGCACGATCAACCTCGAGAAAAACCAAATGAAAACCC
Organism: Avena longiglumis; assembly: GCA_030063025.1. Taxonomy (NCBI): domain Eukaryota; kingdom Viridiplantae; phylum Streptophyta; class Magnoliopsida; order Poales; family Poaceae; genus Avena; species Avena longiglumis. Next base: position 347,379,292 of record CP125978.1, on the reverse strand, counting down.
AACGAGGCATCAAGACATAGCAATTGCAAGATTCATATAAATTTCAGGGGGGCACCCCACCAAGCTACCCGCGACGAAGTTGGCCGGCTCCGGAATGGACCCAGGGGTTTGTGTCAATGGCTGTAAACGACTGGGAACCCGAAAATGTGACTGGGCTTGTCGATACCGTGAAAACACTCCGCTTACCTAAACAGTACAGGCGCTCCACGCGCAATCGTAAATAAAGCAGTAAGGCATCGCATAAGTACAGGATAGTAATAAAGCCCCAAACTACTTTGTGGCCCCAAGAAATAAATATGACTCAAGCTCTGGCTAGGGGGATTCATGGTCCCACATGCGGATAGTGCGAATATTCAAAGAACGGGTATCAAGTACTCGGGGTCCAACGGGACACAAGTGGACGGTTAAAAACCAAATAACATCTATTGCCCACCTGTGCCTCTGCATTATTTACCTACTTAAATTTTAGTTATTAAACAATAATTAAAGCCATGATCATCTCCAACATAAAGCATATGGCAGTCTTCCAACAACTGTGGTATTGGACGATACGCAACAGCACTTGAGCAAGCGACTACGACGCGCAAGTCCAACTATCTACCAAACAACAGATAATAGGATGTGTCCAAGGAAATATAAGGTTGCAAGGGATATCACAGGTACGGAAACTAGAGCATCGCAACACAGATAGCAATAGATCAAAAGGAGGGAATAAATACTATAAAAGTAAGATAGGTAGAAAGGGGGAGATTGCTCGCCTGAAAACATTGCCGAAGGTTCATCCAAATATCGGGTCGACTCTCGCATCAACTCATCGGCCTAATCCGTGAAGAAGCAAAGCACTAGAAGAAACACCGGATGCACTATTTAATACTACGGCAAAAGATCGGGCATGATGCATGTATGATGCATGGGATGGAAAAGGTGCGATGCAATTAGGCAATATTAAGCGGAACCGGGGTCCCGAGAATTATTTAGGTGGTTCATGTTATTTAGATACCCCGCAATTTAAATGTTGTTTTAATAAGACAAAATATATCACCGGTTCGATGCACAAATTTAAATGAGACTAATATTCGACTAGATTTGCCCGCATATGGTCTCCATATTTAATTATGAGGTGAATCGGCATAATACACCCAAATAAATGAATATGTATGCGATCATGAACAATTTATATGTAACAAGTCATAATGTCATTATAAAAATAGGGGTCTTGGATAGGGGTCACACATTGGTCGGCGATCTTGGGTGTTCCGAGGGTTCGACGGGGATCGGTCTTTGGACGCCGGGAAGGAGAACTTGATGCGACGCCGGGTTCGGGATCGGGCTTCGGGGTCGATCTTCAGACTTTGGGTCCATGGTTTTGAGTGTCACCACGTGCATCTCCCGGAACCATCGTCATCAAGCTGGTACTGACGGTCTTAGTGAGGTACTCATCTACTCGGTTAAACTCGTACGACGGAGGGTCGCCGGAATCGGAGCATCGCATGTAATCCATATTCACACGGTCGCTACTGCAATTAAACACCACACCCATCTTCTCGTGCTCAGTACCAAAACACAGTACATGGGCAACCCCACTTGTACTAGACGAAACCAGCTCGAAAGCAACAAACATACCATGACAGTAGTCACCGGTTCAAGGACGAGGCCGACAAGGGAGGACGGTTCTCATAGTGACGCAGGGGCACGGCGAGGCTCCTGTCGAAAGACGGGGTGGAGGTGGCAGGATATGGGCGGAAGCAAGACGAGCTCGCGAGGAGGAGGAGGCCGGGCAGAGGCTCGAGGCGGAGGGCCGGAGAGCGGCGGCGGCCGAGCTCAAGGACGAGGAGAGGCGGAGGCGGGGAGAGCTCGGACCAGCATGCGCAGAGGGACTTAGACGAGGTGGGGGTGCATGGGTCATAGAGACGGAACTTGTGCGCTAAGGCGCTCGCAGGGTCGGGGCGGCGGGAGGTGCTCTGGGGGTTTGTCGGCCGAGGAAGATGACGCAGCAGCGATGGGGAGAGGAACATAGGAGAGGAGGCGGCGGACGCGTAGAGAGGCGACAGGGGGAGTTGGTGTCCCTAGCGGCAGAAGATGCAGGAGAAGGCGTCGGTGAGGCCGGCTCTGCTCCGGGGCGCAGCCAGCAAGGCGAGGTCGGGCCGGCCGGAGGAAGCGTCCGCGATGGAGAGGTGGGGAGCAACGCTGGTGGCTCTGCATGGGAGAGGCGAGGGCGAGGTGGCGGCCAGGGCGGCACCGAGGAAGCAGGGGTAGGTGCGGGAGGTCGCGAGTGGGGAGGGGAACACGACGCGAGGGAAAAGAGAGAGAGTGAATCGCTCGCTGGTGGGTGTGGGTGGTGGGCCAGGCTCGCAGGGTGGGGCCAGGGAGAGGGCGACGCTGGGTAGTGTGGGTCAATCGATCAGGGGTTCCTGTGTGCGTGTGTGGTGTTTGCGTGAGGGAGCATGGGGATCCAGGGGTGGGGCCAAGCGAGCGGGAGCGGCAGGGTGGAGGGAGTGGGTGGCGGCGGCGGGTGTGGGTGCTGGGGGATTTGGCTAGGGTTAGGTAGTCTAGGGTTTGGGGTTAGGTGATAGGTTGGAGGTGGACGGCTGGGCTTTTGGGCCTGGCTGACTGCCTCCCTAAATAAAAATAACTTTTATATTTATTTATTTATTTTTGTTCATGTTTTATTTTAAAGCCTTTTGGAAATAATATTTAGATAAAATAAAACATCCGGACGTTCCAGGGTTTTACATTTAAAATAGAGGGGGTATTTGATAAACAAAAACATGCTTTCGGAAAAATAGTTTTAAGCAACACATGTATGATGATGTCATGATGATGCACAAAGTATTATTTAACCGTGATTTTCTAGTAGTGGTTTTACCTGGGGTGCTACATTTCTCCTCCTTTGTGTTGTCATGTTTAGATCTTGTGAGCTCCATTCATGATGAAGATCATCTATTTGTAATCATACATGTTGTGTTTGCGGGGATCTGATGGATATTGAGATACTATGTCAGATTGATTATTGATTCTATCATGTTTATGTTATTTGTGATCTTGCATGCTCTCCGTTGTTAGTAGCTACCTTGGCCAAGTAGATGCTTGCAACTCCAAGAGGGAGTATTTATGCTCGATAGTAGGTTCATGCCTCTAGTAATCTGGGGAAGTGACAGAAATCTCTAAGGTTGTAGATGTGCTATTGCTACTAGGGAGAAAACAACAATCCTTTGTTCATGGAACAATTGTATTGTTTACTTTACACACATTGCTTAATGCAACTATCTGTTGCTTGCAACTTAATACTGAAGGTGGATTATTAGTCATAGATGCAGTCAGATTACGGTCTATGTATTTTTTTTGTAATTCCCAATCAAATCTCATAGGAGTCAAGATGTCTAGTATATGCATTGTTATGCTTTCTCAATCTATCAATTGCCCCGTTGTAATTTGTTTACCCAGTATGATATCTGTCTTAAGGAGAACACCTCTAGTTAACTATGGACCCCGGTCCAATCTTTATCATTGATACAGCATCTACTGTTACCGTTTATTTTCTATAGGCAACTATTATCTTCCACACTATACGTTTAATCCTTTGTTTTCAGCAAACCAGTGAGATTGACAACCTCACTATAAGATGGGGCAAAGTTTTGAGTTTGTGTTGTGTTGGTTCCAAGTTATTAGCAACACCTTGGAGTTGTTTCCTTACTCCTAATGGTTTGATAACCTTGGTTTCATAACTGAGGGAAAACTTGCTACTGTGATCATCATGCCTTCCTCTTTGGGTTTCCCAATGAGGCTCTACAGTTAACTGAGCTGCATCAATCGCAACTAGCGAATCAGTGACTTTGTAACCGAACTTTCTCCATAATCTGACTACATCGACTTCCTTGTTTGTCTGATTAGCCAACGAAATTCCCCACGCTATCTTTTCCATGAAACCCTAAGTCCATAACAATGGGCTTTGCCGAGGTTACCCATCGTCGGTAGGTGTAACTCGTAGAGAAAAAGCAAACCACGAACAAATTCATGGAGAGGGATAGAAAGTCCTTAAAGGACGAAGGCAAGGAACATAACACAAAATCTGGAGGGACGATCCGGGAATACCTCAATGTCGGGAATTCTATAGTTGTCCTCCTCCTATGGGATCAACCCGGCCTGGCGGAGCTGCTGTAGCTCAGAAATCTTGATCCATGATCGTTGCCAGCCGCCGTTGGTAACGTGACCTCCGGTGGCCTTCTTCTTGCCAGCAGCAGCAGCCGTTCTTGATCCAGCACTCGTGGACTTCTTGTCCTTCACCATCCTTGCGGCACACCTTTTCCGCTATAACCGGATAATGGAGCTTGGGAAGACTCGGAGCACATCTAGCGCGAGGTGGAATTATGGAGAAAAGTGCGGCATAAGAGAACGGATGCAAAGAAGAAAATCTGACGCAAGGAAGAAGAAGGTGAAAGAAGGGGAAAAACACCGAGGAATCCAAGTACTTAATGCAGACGGCGAGTAATCTCAGCCATCGGTTCCCCGCGGCCACTATGTGGCATGCATCAGTGCAGACACGTGAGAAGGTGAAACCCGAACCATCGCCTCACTATACCCACTATGCATGGAAATCGAGGAGACACGGTTAAAACACCCCAATTTATGTTGTCAACACCCGGAATTTTAATCCTAGATGCCTGTTATGCCATACATCGCAATCCCATGATTACCATTTTTGTGAGACATAACAGATTGGTACCATAGTTCATCATCCATTACAAACCATAATAAAGGTCTTACAAATATAGGATCTTAGGATCCAGTCTTAATACAATCAACGCAGCAGAATAATATAATAACGGTAGCATGGGCGAAGCTTCATCTTCAGGGTCACAGGCAATGCTGACGATGGGAGATGATCCTAGTTGTCGTAGGCTTCCTATTGTCCATCATCCTGGTAGTCCTCTTCATAGTCTGGCCATAGGAATAGCCAGGGACAAAGCCATGAGTACTCTTTAAGTACTCGCAAACTATCACTAACAAGTAAGGTGGTTCAAGTAGGAATCCTAAGCTCTAGGTTGTTTTTGCAAAAAGCCAAATTTATCTCTAACTGAGTTTAGAAGTAATGAAAAACTAGTTTAGTGTTTTACAAAACCTAAGTGGGAACTTAGATTTCACTTTCACAACCCTGTTGTGGTCAAGTCAAAGTCATGATTCATTTCCCAAGTCATTTTGAAAACATCTGACGACAGAATAGTATGGCCACTCCAAATGTCCATAACCGCAGACACGGCTATTCGAATAGTTTGACACTTTACAGAGGTGGTACACTTTCACCACAACATTCGATACATCTGTCAGGAACAATCCTAAATCACCATACTCAGTATGCGAATAATCAATCCTAACCTTTCAATTACACACCCTAGTATAGGCACCTCACCTATGAGTTTGTCCTCCCAACCATGACCATATGTCATCTTGGGAACTGCACAGGTGGACAATCATCACGAGGTAGCTGTTGGAATTATGCCCTAGAGGCAATAATAAAGATGTTATTATTATAATTCTTGTTCATGATAAAGTTTATATTCCATGCTAGAATTGTATTAAGAGGAAACTTTGATACTTGTGTGGTTTATGAACAACACCGTGTCCCTAGTACGCCTCTATGGACTAGCTTATTGATTAATGATGGTTAAGGCTTCCTAACCATAGACATGAGTTGTCAATTAATAATGAGATCATGCCATTGGGAGAATGATATGATGGACAGACCCAAATTAAGCAGAGCAGTTAGATCGTGTCATTGTGTTCATCTTTGCGAAGCTTTTTCTTATGTCAAATATTGTATTCCTTAGACCATGAGATAATGCAACTCCCTGGTAATCGGAAGAAAGCTTTGAGGTCATCAAACGTCATCCTATGAGAGGGTGATCATAAAGGTGTATCTCAGGTGATCGGAAAGTGCTTGTTGGGTTGTATGTATCGAGATGGGATTTGTCCCTCCAAAGTCGGAGAGATATACTTTGGTCCCACTCGGTAATCGATATCAACACCGCTTGCAAGCAAGTGGTTAAGGAGTTAATCACAAAGTGATATCGGATTACGGAACGAGTAAAGTACTTGCTGTGAACGAGATTGAACTAGGTATGCCGATGCCAACGGTCGAATCTCGGGCAAGTAAAATATCGCGTGACGAAGGGAATACATATATGGGATTAATTAAATCCTAGCATCGTGGTTCATCTGATATGATCATCGACGAATATGTCGGAGTCAATATGGGTTTCCAGATCCCGCTGTTGATTATTGATAGAAGATCATGTCTGCATATTCTCGAACCCGTAGGGTCACACACTTAACGTGTCTCGACGCTAGGATAGAATGGATAATTGGTTTATGAGTTTTTGTTCGGAGTCTCAGATGAGATCCAGGACATCACAAGAGGTTCCGGAATGGTCCGAAGAATAAGATTCATATAAGGGAAAGCAGTTTTTGGATTTCGGAATTGTTTCGGAATGTTCGGTATTGTACCGGAAGGTTCTAGAAGATTCCGGAGTGGGACCAACGTGGCCCCACTTGTCGGAGGGGGGCGTGGGCCTACGAGGGAGTGCCCTGGCCGCATTGGGCCAGGGGCACAAGGCCCCATAGGCCCAGCCGGCCAATCCCTAGGGGAAACCCTAGGGAGAGCTTCTAGAAGGGGGGAAACTTGCCTCCCACTCCACCCATGTGGCCGCCGACCCTAGGGCTTGGAGGAGGGGCAAGGGCAGCCGGACAGCCCTCTATATAAAGAGGGAAGGGGCGCACCCTCCTCCCACACCCCAAAAACCCTAGCCGCCATACTGCCGCCCTCTCCTCTCTCTCTCCCGATCACAGTGGCGAAGCCTGCAGAAACTCTCCACCTTTACACCACGCCGTCATGTTGTAGATCCAATCTGTCTCTCCACCCCACTTGCTGGACCGAGGAAGGAGGAGACATCGAGGTGACGTACGTGTGCATCTCTCGGAGGCGTCGCCACTTGCGGCGTTGGATCGGATCGGATCGCGAGGAGGAGAAGGCTAGCACGACTACATCAACCACGTTCTGTTGAACGTTCCGCTATGCGATTTCTTCAAGGCTATGAAGATCTCATCTATCCCTCTCGTTGTTTGCATCTCCTAGATTAGATCTTGGCTTTTCCCATTCGCATCCTTAGAAAAATTTGATTTACTATGCTGCGAAACCCTTCAGTGGTATCAGAGCTAGATCTATGCGTAGATGTGTTTCACGAGTAGAACGCAACATGCTTGTTGCGGGCGTTGATGTTTTCTGTTGCAAGCCTCTTGTTGTGTACTTCTTATGATGCGTGATAGTGAGATCGAAGCGGTCCAGGCCAACTTACGACCTCGTCATGAGACCGCTCACTTGACGTGTGGCTTGTTCCACACATGCGGCTGGTGGATGCCAGTTTCTCTCACTATAGTTGTCATGGGATTTACACCGGATGTTGGCAACCATAATATCACCGTTGTGGCTTTCCGTAGGTAAGAATCGTTCTTAGCTTGTTACTCCCATAAGCCACGTAAAACATGCAACAACAAAGTAGAGGCGTCTAACTTGTTTTTGCAGGGAGTATTTTTGTGATATGGTATGGCCCAAGATGTGATGTGTATGTTGTATGCAATGATCATGTTTTGTAATATTTCACGACTTGCATGTCGATGAGTACACAACCGGAAGGAGCCATATGGTTGTCTTTATAATTGTGTATGACCTGTGTGTCAACTTCTTATACGCCATGTAATAGCTTTACTTTATCGCTAAGTAGTTAGCAATAGTTGTAGTTGCTATTCGTGGTGGAGGCAATCATGGTGGAGTGATGGAGATCATGCTGGCACGCACAAGATGGAGATCATTGCGCGGAGATTGGCTATACCATATCACATAAAATTATATGCATGTGATGTTTATCCTTTTATGTACCTTATTATGCTTAGATCGCGACGGTAGCATTATAAGATGATTCCTCACTTAAAGATCAAGATAAAACTGTGTTCTCCCCAAGTATGCACCGTTGCGAAAGTTCGTCGTGTTCAAGCACCACGTGATGATCGGGTGATATAAACTCTATGTTCACATACAACGGGTGCAAGCCAGTTTTGCACACGCGGAAATACTTGGGTTTGACTTGACGAGCCTAGTATGTACAGACATGGCCTCGGAACACACGAACCGAAAGGTTAAGCATGAGTCAAATGAATGATATGATCGACACTTTTTTGTCCACCATTGAAACCACATCTCTTCTCGTGAAGATCGGATTAGGTGTGGTGAATTTGGATCATGTTCACCAAACAACTTGAGGGATGTTGAATTTAGTGGGAGTTCATCTAGTAATTTGATTAAGTTGAACTAGTTATCATGAACATAGTCTAAATTGTACATGCAAATTTTCTAGATCAAATGTCTAAGTCCAACTTCAACTTCAACGTTTTTGCTGAGAAAGAAAAGCTTAAGAACAATGGGTCTAACTTCACCAACTGGTTCCGCAATCTGAGAATCATTTTCGCTGGCGGACAAAAGGACTATGTCCTTGAGAAAGCGCTAGGTGACGCCCCTGCTGTAGATGCGCCGGCTGATGAAAAATTTGTTTATCAGTCGCGCAAGGATGATTATGGTGTGATTAAGAGCACCATGTTGTTTGCTATGGAATCAGACCTTCAAAATCGTTTTGAGCAGTTCGCCGGGCCCTTTGAGATTCTTGAGGAACTGAAAACCATGTTTTAGACTCAGGCCCATTCTGAGAGATATGAGATCTCTGAGAAGTTCTTTAACTACAAGATGGAGGAAGGGAGTTCCGTTAGTGAGCACGCCATTAAGATGTCGGGCTACACTCAACTTCTTGAGCAACTGGACTGCAAGATTCCAGAAGAGTTGACAGAGTTCTACAATCACTCCCTCCTAGCTACAAAGTTTTTGTAGTTACTCATAATCATATTGGTTCCACTGATACGATCACTGAGCTCTTCACCAAGCTGAAAGTTGCGGAGGTGGACATCAAGAAAGATAATCATGTGTTGATGGTCAACAAGCCCCCCAGCTTTAAGAAAGGTAAGGGTGCAAAGAAGTCCTTCAAGAAAGGCAGCGGCAAGCGTGTTGCCCCTGCTGAGAAGAAGCTCAAGTCTGGACCTAAGCCGGACGCTGAGTGCTTCTATTGCAAGGACAAGGGTCACTAGAAGCGCAACTGTCCGAAGTACTTAGCGGACAAGAAGGTTGGCACCATTAAAGGTATATTTGATATACATGTCATTGATGTTTACCTTACTAGTGCTCGTTGTAGTGCCTGGGTATTTGATACTGGTTCAGTGGCTAATATTTGTAACTCGAAACAGGAGCTACGGAATAGACGGCGGCTAGCAAGGGATAAGGTGACGATGCGCGTTGGCAACGGATCAAGAGTTCATGTGATGGCCGTCGGCACGCTCTCCTTAGTTTTACCTTCGGGATTAGTTTTAAACCTTAATAAATTTTATTATGTGCCTGCGTTGAGCATGAACATCATATCTGGATCGTGTTTATTGCAAGACGGTTATTCATTTAAATCGGAGAATAATGGTTGTTCTATTTATATGAGTAACATCTTTTATGGTCATGCACCTGCTGTGAATGGTTTATTTCTTCTGAATCTCGAGAGCAATGAAACACACATCCATAACATTGAGGCTAAGAGATGCAAGGTAGATAGTGATAATACGACTTATTTGTGTATTGCCGTCTAGGTCATATTGGTGTAAGCATGAAGAAACTCCATTCGATGGACTTTGGAGTCTCTTGATTTTGAATCATTTGACACGTCTGTAGTGTGCCTCATGGGCAATATGATCAAAACCCGTTATCCGGTATAATGGAGCAAACGGACTTGTTGGAAATCATACATCTTGATGTATGCGGACCAATGAGTGTTTAGAAACCTTGGTGGATATCGCTATTTTCTCACTTTTCTTGATGACTTAAGTAGATATGGGTATATCTATTTAATGAAACATAAATCTGAAACATTTGAAAAGTTCAAGGAATTTCAGAACAAAGTGGAAAACCATCGTAACAGGAAAATTAAATTTCTACACTCCGATCATGGAGGTGAATATTTGAGTTATGATTTTCTCACGCATCTTAAAGCAAGCGGAATCGTTTACAACTCATGCCACCCGAACACCACAACAAGAATGGTGTGTCCGAGCAGAATCGAACTCTATTAGCTATGGTGCGATCAATGATGTCTCTTACAGATTTGCCGTTATCATTTTGGGGTTATGCATTAGAAACCACTTCATTCACTTTAAATAGGGCACCATCTAAATCCGTTGAGACGACACCGTATGAACTGTGGTTTGGTGCTAAACCTAAGTTATCGTTTCTTAAAGTTTGGGGATGCGAGGCTTACGTCAAGAAGTTGATGCCGGACAAGCTCGAACCCAAAGCGGAGAAATGCGTCTTCATAGGATACCCTAAGGAAACTATTGGGTATGCAAATTTGGGCAAAATTCACCAAACCCGCATAGAAACGATTCAAAGGTGCCCACCAGGCACTTTCGTGCGGGTGGAAAACGAAGTAATAACATCACACAACAGTCCTCGATGGGACCCACAGAACAGATATATATATAATGACTCAAAGAGTCAAGAATACAATATAATATACAAAGATCCAAATCACCTTGAAAGCGATATAGCGTCCTACGGACAAGATGCAAATGGGGCTAAGAGCCACGAAGAATAACCAATGGCGTCCATAACCCTGCCAAGCCAAGGGTAACCACTAACGGCGTCGATCTCAAAACCCTTAACAAAAGGGTGCCGACAAAGGCAAAGCGAAAAACAAAGAAGGAGCGTCGATCTTGAGGCCAAGACAGCGAGGCTAGAATTGGCGGTCTCGCCTACATAGGTATGGTGGATCGGCGGCGGCAGATGCACTAAACAACCTATAGAGACTCGATACAATGGCGGATATCGAGAGGATGAGAATGACCTAACCGGATCAACACGAAGCTAACACCAAACAAACCCATCCTGATATTTCCCCTCGAGACCAAACGAGGAAGTCAACCGAGGAACTCACACGGTTGGCGGTTTTATTCGATTATAGTTGCGGCACTTTACTAGTCGTTTAGATAATCGTCACGATAAAACAAGTGGGCACTTTTAGTTAACCATTCCGTTGTAGTTGCAGCAATTACTAATCAGATACAGATAGCATGAGATAAACCCAAAACCCAGCAGTTGTTGGTTCTTTTATTCAGCCATTTCGTTGTAGTTGCAATACTTACTAGCCAGGTACAATTGTCGCGACAAGCCAAACAAGCAATTGTGGGCGTATTAATTAGCCATTCCGTTGTAGTGGAGCTGATTACTAGTCATTATAAGTCAAATTTATAGCGATAAACTTTAGTTATGCTTGTCTATGATCGAGATCTCGTGCTCCAAGTCGTCCATATCCGCGGACACGGCTTTGAAAGTTTTACCCGGCGGGGTGCACCAATAGCAACACACGCTCGATCAACCTCGGAAAAACCAAATCAAAACCCAACGAGGCTTTCACATTGAACAATCACAGATTGAAATATTTGAGGCCACCCTTAAGTAGAATCCATAGCGGAGTAGACAAGCTCAGGCGGCCTCAAGGTCTTTGGGTATACGGTACTGAGCAGTGGGAACCCTAAGCGGGGCTTATCGACACATGGAATCGTGTCCGATCCTAAGCGATGCAGATGTGCTATCCGCTGCACAATCGTAAATAAAGCGATAAAGCATGGCATAAGTAGGATCGTAAATAAAACCTCAAACTAGTTTGTGGCCCCAAGAAATAAGACTGAATCAAGCTACGGCTCGGGGGTCCCATATACCTCCGGATGTGGATAAGCGCAAAATCAAGGTGTATCAAGTACTCGGGGTCTTACGGGACACAAGTGGGCGTTCGGAAACCAAATATTATCTATCACCCACCGATGCCTCTGCTTATTCAATTTTAGTTGTTAAACAGAAAGTAAAGTGACGATAAGTAAAACTAGAATCATCTCCAACATCAACATGCGGCAATACATCAGCAACTGTGGCATATGACGACTCCCATCAGCACTTGAGCAAGCAACTACGACGCGCAAGTCCAACTATCTACCAAACAACAGGTAATAGGATGTGTCCAAGGCAATATAGGGCTGCAAGGGATTTCACGGGTACGAAAACTAGAGCATCGCAACTCAGATAGCAATGGATCAACAGGCAGGAGTAAATTACTATAAAAGTAAGATGGGTAGAAAGGAGATGCTGCTGAAAACATTGTCGAAGGTTCAACGAAGATCGGTAAGCTCACATCAACTCAACGGCCTTATCATGAAGAAGCAAAACACTAGAAGAAACACGGATCGATATTTAATACGGCGGAAGATCGGCATGATGCATGCATGATGGATGGCATGGCAAAGGTGCGATGCAATTAGGTCGATTAAGCGGAACCGGGGTCCGACATTTACTTAGGTGGTGCATGCTATTTAGAAAGCCCATAATTTAAATGTTGTTTAACAAGGCAAAAGATATCACCGGTTCGCTACACAAGTTTAAATGAGGCCAATATAAGGCTAGATTTGCCCATATATGGGCCCCATATTTAATTATTAGGTGAATCGGCAAAAGGCCCCAAACCACACAAGATGCATGCGAGATGACAATTAAATGTGCAACAAGTTGTTATGTTATAAAATAGGGTTCGAGAAAAGGGTCACACATCGGAGGGCTCGGCGATCTTGGGGTTCGGGGTTGAGGTGGTTCTCGGGGTTCGCGGATCTGGGGTCCAGGGTTCGACGGTTCGGGCTCGGGGATCGTTCTCTCGCCATGATAGCAGGCAGATCTTGAGTTCGGGAGAAGGACTTGGCGTTTGGTGGCGATCTTGGCGGCCTTGTGCAGGATCGCCTCCGGGTTCGAGTCTCGGCGTTCCATGAAGGAGTACCGGCTGGCGTCGGGCATCGGGGTTCTGCGGAAGAGCTTGGCGTTCGCGACCTTTAACTCAGCGTGGCGAGATCTTGGCGTCCGATGCACGGTCTCCTACTGGATGGCGATGAAGTTCTCGCTTCCATGAGGTAGCACTTGTCGTTGGTTTCTTTCGGTCATCTTCGGTGTACTAGCGTCGGAGATCTTGTCGGGTTCCTGTTGTAGTGGAGCTCATGGTCATGGGTCCGGTCTTGGTCGCGGTAGCTCTTGGTATCGAGGGTTCGCTCTGGGAGGTGGATCTTGTCGTCTGGCGTCATCGCCCCTAGTTCCCTCGATGAAGTACGAATTCCACTTGATTGTCGATGTAGAACTTGATTAGGTAGTCTCCAACCATCATCGCCCTCAACGTCTTCTGCTGAATCAAGCCTACACCGTGGGGCCCACTGGCACAGAGGCCGAGGCAGCCAGCGGGTTCACGAAGATCGCGACAGGCGGCCTGCGAGGCGCTGGGAGAACAAGCCACAGCGGAGCGGCGAGAGGCGCCGCCGGCCTTGCAGTGGCCGAGGCAGTGGGTGGCGGTTCTGTGTGTCGAGTCGTCAGTGAGCCGCAGTGGCGAAGCAGCAGCTCGGCAGTGGCGACGCCTCGGGCCGGGAGGCAGTGGCGGTAGGGGCGGCCGTGAGGAGCACAGGGCTGGCCAAGCGGAGGACGCGGCCTTGGCCATGGAACCTGTGTGGCGAACTGGGGCTCATGGCGGCAGCGGCTCAGTGGGCGGCGGTGTGGCGGGACCAGGAGGAGAGGTGGTGGAGAGGCTGGGTCAGCGAGGATGGGGAACTGGCCTTGGCGGAGTCTTGGCGGCCAGCGGGCCGTGATCAGCCGAGGAGGGAGAGCCAGGGAGGAAAGCACGGGACAGGCGGTGGCGGCGGTGAAGGGTGGGTGGCAGGAGGACTGGCGGCGGGAGGGGCCCGCAGCGTGGCCACGCCAGGAGCGAGGCGAGGCGGTGATGGGGTGCTCGGTGGCGAGCTGGCCAAGCTGAGAGAGCGTGGGAGGGGAGAGAGAGAGGTGGGACCGGGTGGGGCCAGGGGTTGGTGGGATGGAGTGCGTCTTTGCGTGTCGTGTGCGTGTGTGCTTGCGATGGGGAAGGGTGCGTGTAAGCGTCTTTGGGTTGAGTCTGCAGTGTTGAGAGAGGAGGTGTGAGGAGAGAGAGAAGGGAAGGCTAGGTGGCGTTTTAGATTGGTTAGGGGAGGGTGAGGTGGCGGTGCGGATTGGTGGGAGTGAGGTGGAGGGTAGGTTGGGTAGGAATTTGGGTAGGTTTAGGAATTAGAGGGCAGGTTGGGGTGGACCGATTAGAAAAAGCTGAGGCGTTCGGGTCTACTCGGCCCGTTCACGCCCTACTAAATAAATTAAATCTTTTATTTAATTTCATTGGGCGTTTTGCAGAATGCAACAAAACAAAATACTCAGCCCCCAGGTTTTGGAGTTTGAATAAGATGGGCGTTTAGAAAACAAAGACGGGTTTTGCAAACATAGTTTTGGCAAACAATGCATGATGATGACGATGCAATGCACAAATTCAACGCGATTTTCTAGTAGTGGTTTTGCGGGATGCCACAATTCGACACCACTAACAATGGATCTCGCCCTCGAGATCCGCCTCATGGTACCGGAAGGGAGGTCGGCGATCTGCGTCTTCTCGCTTCGTGTAGATCCTCGCGACACCACTAACAAGAGGTCGTTGTCCCTGTTCGTCAGGAGAGCACTCCGGATAAACAACGGTCGAAGTTAAAGGTAAGGCCACCTCTAACTTCAGCGGATGGAGTAAAGTTGCATCGATCCACCATTCAATGTACACAAGCGAATGATAAGAGTAGTGGTATGGTCGCGACTCCATCCCGCACTCAAAACATTACTATGTACCCGAATAGACAGATTATGCAACCAACCCTCGGATTCAGACTGAAGATCTCGACAGGAGAGGTTCGGATCAAGTGATCACGGACTGCATCGGAGCTGGGTAGAGATGTCGTCGTCGGAAAAACGGAAGGAACAAACAAGGAATACAGATGGTAACACCGTGAAGGATTCCTCGGATAACATGAAGACCGGATGGTAGAACACCGTTACCAAAGGAAGCGAAACCCTAAAGGTGCGGCGGACCAACCACGAGAATTCACGGACTCGAAGAAAGGGCGAGGCGGATTCAAATCACGTAGAGTAAGAGGAGAAGCAGTAGGGGTAAGGAGTAAAATTAGACCTAATCAGAACTATCCAACCGATTTTCAAAATAGTTTTGACACTCTACTTGACGTTAGCTAGGTTATCCTACAATTTGGACTTGTGGGTATCGCAATGGCTGAGCTCGATACCACTCTGTAACACCCTCGAGAATCGGACCTATGCAAATTTGGGCAAAATTCACCAAACCCGCATAGAAAGCGATTCAAAGGTGCCACCGAGCACTTTCGTGCGGGTGGAAAAAGTAATAACATCACACAACAGTCCTCGATGGGACCCACGAGCAGATATATATAACAATGACTCAAAGAGTCAAGAATACGAATATAATATACAAAGATCCAAATCACCTTGAAAGCGATATAGCGTCCGACTACGGACAAGATGCAAATGGGGCTAAGAGCCACGAAGAATAACCAATGGCGTCCATAACCCTGCCCAAGCCGGAAGGGTAACCACCTAACGGCGTCGATCTCAAAACCTGCTTAACAAAGGGGTGCCGACAAAGGCAAAGCGTAAAACAAAGAAGGAGCGTCGATCACGAGGCGATTACAGCGAGGCTAGAATTGGCGGTCCTCGCCTACATAGGTATGGTGGTGATCGGCGGCGTGATGCACTAAACAACCTATAGAGACTCGATACAAGCTGGCGGATATCGAGAGGATGAGAATGACCTAACCGGATCCAACTGAAGCTAACACCAAACAAACCCATCTGATATTTCCCCTCGAGACCAAGCGAGGAAGTCAACCGAGGAACTCACACGGTTGGCGGTTTTACTTCGATTATAGTTGCGGCACTTTACTAGTCGAGTTTAGATAATCGTCACGATAAAGTAAACAGCGATGGGCACTTTTAGTTAACCATTCCGTTGTAGTTGCAGCAATTACTAATCGAATGAGATAGCATGAGATAAACCCAAAACCCGGCGGTTGTTGGTACTTTTATTCAGCCATTTCGTTGAAGTTGCAATACTTACTAGCGGTACAATTGCATGGCGACAAGCCAAACAAGCAATTGTGGGCGGTATTAATTAGCCATTCCGTTGTAGTGGAGCTGATTACTAGTCATTATAAGTCAAATTTATAGCGATAAACTTTAGTTATGCTTGTCTATGATCGAATCTTTGCTCCAAGTCGTCCATATCCGGACACGGCTTTGAAAGTTTTACCCGGCGGGTGCACCAATAGCAACACACGCTCGATCAACCTCGGAAAAACCAAATCAAAACCCAGCGAGGCTTTCACGGTGAACAATCACGATTGAGAAATATTTCAGGGCCACCCCTTAAGTAGAATCCCATAGCGAGTAGACAAGCTCGAGACGGCCTCAAGGTCTTTGGGTATCTGTTTGTGAGCATTGGGAACCCCAAAGCGGGCTTGTCGACACCAGCGGAATCGTGTCCGATCCTAACGATAGTGTGCTATCCGCACAATCGTAAATAAAGCGGTAAAGCATGGCATAAGTACAGGATCGTAAATAAAACCTCAAACTAGTTTGTGGCCCCAAGAAATAAGATGAATCAAGCTCGGCTCGGGGTCCCATATACCTCCGGATGTGGATAGCGCCATAAAATCAAGGCAGTATCAAGTACTCGGGGTCTTACGGGACACAAGTGGGCGTTGAAACCAAATATTATCTATCACCCGATGCCTCTGCTTATTCAATTTTAGTTGTTAAACGAAAGTAAAGTGACGATAAGTAAAACTAGAATCATCTCCAACATCAACATGCGGCAATACATCAAGCTGTGGCATATGACGACTCCCATCAACACTTGAGCAAGCAACTCGACGCCAAGTCCAACTATCTACCAAACAACGGGTAATAGGATGTGTCCAAGGCAATATAGGGCTGCAAGGGATTTCACAGTGCGAAAACTAGAGCATCGCAACTCGAGATAGCAATGGATCAACAGCAGGAGTAAATTACTATAAAAGTAAGATGGGTAGAAAGGGAGATGCTGCTTTGAAAACATTGTCGAAGGTTCAACCGAAGATCGGTGACTCACATCAACTCAACGGCCTTATCGAAGAAGCAAAACACTAGAAGAAACACGGATCACGATATTTAATACGGCGGAAGATCGGCATGATGCATGCATGATGGATGGCATGGCAAAGGTGCGATGCAATTAGGTCAGATTAAAGCGGGCAAGGGTCCGACATTTACTTAGGTGGTGCATGTTATTTAGAAAGCCCGCAATTTAAATGTTGTTTAACAAGGCAAAAGATATCACCGGTTAGCTACACAAGTTTAAATGAGGCCAATATAAGGCTAGATTTGCCGCATATGGGCCCCATATTTAATTATTAGGTGAATCGGCAAAAGGCCCCAAACCACACAAGATGCATGCGAGATGACAATTAAATGTGCAACAAGTTGTTATGTTATAAAATAGGGTTCGAGGAAAAGGGTCACACATCGGAGGGGCTCGACGATCTTGGGGTTCGGTTCGGGTGGTTCTCGGGGTTGGCGGATCTGGGGTCCGAGTTGACGGTTCGGGCTCGGGATCGTTCTCTCGCCATGATAGCAGAGGCAGATCTTGAGTTCGGGAGAAGGACTTCGCGTTTGGTGGCGATCTTGACGGCCTTGGTGCAGGATCGCCTCCGGGTTGAGTCTCGGCGTTCCATGAAGGAGTACAGCTGGCGTCGGGGCATCGGGGTTCTGCGGAAGAGCTTGGCGTTCGCGACCTTTAACTCACGTGGCGATCTTGGCGTCCGATGCACGGTCTCCCTACCGGATGGCGATGAAGTTCTCGCTTCCATGAGGTAGCACTTGTCGTTGGTTTCTTTCGGTCATCTTCCGGTGTACTAGCGTCGGAGATCTTGTCGGGTTCCTGTTGTAGTGGAGCTCATGGTCATCGGGTCCGGTCTTGGTCGGTCGCGGTAGCTCTTGGTATCCGGGGTTCGCTCGGGAGGTGGATCTTGTCGTCTGGCGTCATCGCCCCTAGTTCCCTCGATGAAGTACCGAATTCCACTTGATTGTCGATGTAGAACTTGATTAGGTAGTCTCCAACCATCATACGCCCTCTGCAACGTCTTCGCTGAATCAAGCCTACACCGTGAGGCCACTGATCTGACAGGCGAGGCAGCCCGCAGTTCACAAGATCGCGACCGGCGAACTGCGGGGGCCTTGGAGGAGCAACCTGGCAGGCGGCGCCAGCCGTAGCAGTGGCCGAGGCAGTGTGGTGATTGTGATGTCGAGTCGTCAAGCGGGCATGGTGAAGCTTCGGCGTGATGGCCTTCTCGGGCGGAGAGAAGCGGTGATGGCGGCCGTGAGGAGAACACTGGCGGCGTGGCGGAGGACCTTGGCCATTGCAGTGGAACCTGTGGCCAGTGGAGCTGGGGCTCATGGCGGCGGCTCCGGTGGCGGCGGTGGTGGCGGGACCAGGGGAGGAGGTGGTGGGAGAGAGGAGGCCTTGAGGTCATGAGGATGGGGCCTGGCGGTGGCGGAGTCTGGAGGAGGCGCGGTGGCTTGATCAGCCGGGCTGTGCAGGGAGGAGAGCACAGGGAGGAAAGCACGGGGCAGGCGGTGAGGCCCGGCGGTGAAGGGTGGGTAGCCGGAGGACCTAACGGCGGACAGGGAGGGCCCAGCTTGGCCAGGCCACGCCAAGCAGGAGGCGAGGCGGTGATGGGGTGCTCGGGCGGGCGGCTGGCGAGAAGGCGTGGGGAGGAGAGAGAGAGGTGGGACCGGTGGGGCCAGCGGGGTTGGTGGGATGGGTGCGTCTTTGCGTGTCGTGTGTGCGTGTGTGCTTGCGATGGGCGGGGAAGTGCGTGTAGCGTCTTTGGGTTGAGTCACAGTGTTGAGGAGGCTGTGAGAGAGAGAAGGGGGAAGGCTAGGTGGCGTTTTAGATTGGTTAGGGGAGGAGAGGGTGAGGTGGCGGTCTGGATTGGTGGGAGTGAGGTGGAGGGTAGGTTGGGTAGGAATTTGGGTAGGTTTAGGAATTAGAGGGGCAGGTTGGGGTGGACCGATTAGAAAAACTGGGGCGGTCGTTCGGGTCTACTCGGCCCGTTCGACTGCCCCTACTAAAATAAATTAAATCTTTTATTTAATTTCATTGGGCCGTTTGCAACCCGAATGCAACAAAACAAAATACTCCGGAGCCCCTGGGTTTTGGAGTTTGAATAAGATGGGCGTTTAGAAAACAAAGACGGGTTTTGCAAACATAGTTTTGGCAAACAATGCATGATGATGACGATGCAATGCACAAATTCAACGCGATTTTCTAGTAGTGGTTTTGCGGGATGCCACAATCATCGATGAATATGTGGGAGTCAATATAGGTTTCCAGATCCCGCTGTTGATTATTGATAGAAGATCATGTCTGCATATTCTCGAACCCGTAGGGTCACACACTTAACGTGTCCCGACGCTAGGATAGAATGTATAATTGGTTTATGAGTTTTTGTTCGGAGTCTCGGATGAGATCCAGGACATCACGAGAGGTTCCGGAAAGGTCCGGAGAATAAGATTCATATAAGGGAAAGCAGTTTTTGGATTTCAGAATTGTTTCGGAATGTTCGGTTTTGTACCGGAAGGTTCTAGAAGCTTCTGGAGTGGGACCAACGTGGCCCCACTTGTCGGAGGGGGCGTGGGCCTACGAGGGAGTGCCCTGGCCGCATTGGGCCAGGGTCACAAGGCCCCATAGGCCCAGCCGTCCAAGCCCTAGGGGAAACCCTAGGGAGAGCTTCTAGAAGGAGGGAACTTGCCCCCCACTCCACCCATGTGGCCGCCATCCCTAGGGCTTGGAGGAGGGGCAAGGCCAGCCGGACAGCCCTCTATATAAAGAGGGCAGGGGCGCACCCTCCTCCCACACCCCAAAAACCCTAGCCGCCATACTGCTGCCCTCTCCTCTCTCTCTACCGACTATGCGTAGGCGAAGCCCTGCCGCAGAAACTCTCCACTTTTGCACCACGCCGTCGTGTTGTAGATCCAATATGTCTCTCCACCCCACTTGCTAGACCTAGGAAGGAGGAGACGTCGAGGTTCCGTACGTGTGCATCTCTCGGAGGCGTCGCCACTTGCGGCGTTGGATCGGATCGGATCGCGAGGAGGAGAAGGCTAGTACGACTGCATCAACCACGTTATGTTGAACGTTCCGCTGTGCGATTTCTTCAAGGGTATGAAGATCTCATATATCCCTCTCGTTGTTTGCATCTCCTAGATTAGATCTTGGCTTTTCCCGTTCGCATCCGTAGAACATTTTGATTTACTATGCTGCGAAACCCTTCAGTAGCCTCAGCTCAAACCTCGGCCGTAAGGGAACCCATACTAAGATATATAAACTTCCAGTCAAGCCCTACCCAAATTCAGGTATTGTGGTTGTACGGTAACATTGGAATGGTATCGCATCCGAACCCAACCATCAATTTTATAAAGGGGCTAAGGCTCATGCCCTAACATTTTCATCATCAAATCATCTGGTGTTCACAACCATGTCAAATCATTTCATTAGAATGACTCATCATTCTAAGGTTTTCATAATCATTTTCACCAAGTATTATCATCTAAAGTGATCAAGTTTTATGCTTAGCACTAGCCACTAAAGTTGAGGGTAGTCACTAATGAGGGGTGCTAACCAAGTGTGACTTATCTAAATCTAATCTCATGCCTCAGTATGACATCTAGTTCTATCTAACTTAGGCCAAGTTTTATGCTCTTTATGCTACCTCTAATATCTTCCCTAAACATCACAAACACTAACTAAAAGTAATAAAGAACTTTGATAAAGAAATAAAAGAATAAAGCTTGCAAGTAAAACTGGAATTTGGTACAATCAAGGTTGCATAACCAAATATGCCTAAGGCCTCTAGTTTGCATAGTTATCATGCAAGTGTTACCTTGCTAGGATGGCTTGCATTAGATATCTTGCATGGTTTAGCTTAGCTTTCATGGTTAAGAAACTTGCAAGTGGTAGCTTGCCTTGGGTAGTGCAGTGGTGGAAGTTCTCCTCTGCTTCCTCTTCATAGTAGTCTCCTTCCTCTTTGTATCCTTGGTCGATACTAGCGTCTATAAATAAATACGAGGTACACAATCACCAAACAATACTTAACTACTTCTATTTGGAAAACAAGGGTTCACACTAGATGATCTAGCATCATTACAATCATCACATGAAATAAAGACTTGGTCTTATTTATTTTATTTTGGAAAAGTAATTTCTACTCATTGAAAACTACTTAAAATTTAATATTCTCCAATTTAAAATATGGGATCATGTTGACACATTTCATCACCACATATTTCAATACTTGGGAATGTGATTTAAAGTGGTGTCACAATTTAATAAGGTTTAACATTATTATTTTAATTAGTTAAAGTGACTAGAAATTCCTATGGGGCATTCTTTTAGTACTTGTCCATTATTACTGCAAGTAAACCTAGATATTTTTATATATTCAGAAAGGCCTTACCAAATGTGATTTTTGAGAGTTGGAATCAACTCAAAAGAATTTATGGTTGATTTTTGAAAAATGTTTGAATGCAGAAAAGTCTCTGCCTTGTTATTTTTACTATAGGCGATCTATACTTCCAAATGGTTTGAATCCAACGGGATTGGATTAAAAATTTCAATACCTTTCTAGCAAAATAGTTTTCATGCAATTTGGTTCAGTGAATCTCTCTAAATCGATTTTTGAATCTACTGAAAGAACTAGAGTTTGAACTAAATGGAAAAATCTAAATTTGAACTAACTGGGTCACGCGGGAACTAACTGGGTTGGCCCACCACTCACAGCACAGCGCACGGGCTGAGTTAAGTGATGGCCCCATCTGTCAATGACTCTAATTACGTGAAGCGGTATCCTTCTATCCAGGCCCTACGATTAGAATCTAATCGAACGGTCGGGGTTCATCGTCGACGACGAATAGCTCCGACGAGGTCTAAACCCTAACGCGGCGGTGGGGGTCATGTGAGGATCACCAGGGCTCCATCTAGGGTCGGGTGGGGGGCGAACGACGGCGGTTCGAACGATGGGTGCGGCAGCTCCTGGGGCGGCTCCAATCAATGGCTCCTCTTCTCCTCCTCTGTGGCAGACTCCGGTGAAATTCCAGCGACCTGGTGCTCGCCTTGCTCTAGGGAAAGGTGTGGGAGGTTCTATGAGAGGTGGGGAGTGGAATGGTGTGACGAATTGGGACTGGGGTGGCCTCCTTTTATAGCCGAGCGAGAGAGGCAGTGCGGC
The DNA here is from genome assembly GCA_030063025.1 of Avena longiglumis. NCBI lineage: Eukaryota > Viridiplantae > Streptophyta > Magnoliopsida > Poales > Poaceae > Avena > Avena longiglumis. The sequence goes on along the minus strand of CP125978.1, from coordinate 347,356,945 downwards.
ATGGGCAGAGCTCGTCGGGGTTGGCTGTGTAGTGAGCTAATGGCATGGCTCAGAGGCTAGGATGGTGTGTGGTCTCCTGGCAATGCTCAAGGACGTAATGGCGCGGCAAGGGTGGTCGAGAATGGTCGGGAACGGTCGACGCTCTGCGCGGCACCGACAGTGGTTTTGATGAAGCACGGGTGCTACGGGTCGTGCGGCGGCGAACGTGGATGTCTAGGAGGTTCCTAGGGTCGTGGGGATCACAGGCACGGGCGACGAAGGCGAGGCACGACGTGTGCGAGCGTGTCGGGCGCGGCGCTCTGGCATGCTCTCGTCATGGCGCAAATACATTGGGCGTGGCGTGTTCTCTATGTTCCAGTGCCTGGCTACTTGCGAGGGATGTACAGGGGGTGGCGGTGGACATTTGGTTGCCTCCTGGACATGGTGGCTAGGCGCGGCGAATGCTCCTGCTAGCTTGCCATGGTCGGCTGACAAGGGGTGGCTCGGGTTGGCACGGCATGGTGCAAAGGGTAGGGTTCTAGCTTGTGTCAATGCAGTGTGGTCACTAGGGGAGACAAGGGGTGATAGTAGGGTGCAAAGAGCGAACAAAGCATTGATCAACAAAGCATTGATCAAAAATAGTTAGGGTTTTACCATGCTCACCAAGTGTTTGATGAAATGGCTGAAAGAATTCAAGTTTTAAAATTTTGAATGAATTTTGGTGGGTGTACTGGTCACATACTTGGTAGTCTCTGGTTGCTTGGGTTTGTCAAGATGAACTGGTTTGAGTGGTTTTTGAGAAATGGTGATCTTAGTTCCTATACTTGATTCAATTTTCAAATGTCATTTCAATAGATTTGCAAAATGTTTCTGTGGGTTTGTAAGGTGGGTTTGGGTTCACTTTTACTTGGTCTAGCAAGGGGTGAAAAGAATTCGATTTGTTTCTGTTAGTAATCTTGGACTAGAAACACTCAAAGTGGTCTAGTGGTTAACTTTGGTCAAAATGACCATTAGCTCATATTGTTTATTTTTTAATTTCTAATGATTTGATTCTGCTTGGAAATGATTTATATGATGTTGTTTTCATCTTTAAACCAACCCTTACCATTCATAACAATCAAGTCATTGCAAGCATTCCTGCATTCATCACATACATACATGCATTAATATTGATTTTAATAATAAAAGTTTTTGTTGACCCCAAACTTGGGTGATTGAAACTTCATAACATTGATTAATATTTTTGGGATGTTACATATGTCGTGTTGATCAAATCTTGGTGGGTTTACGGGGCCCGCAATGACCAGTCCCATCGACACTGCTCACACTAGCGGTTGAGCTCACCTATCATCATTGCTGATGTCATCGACATTCACACGCTCATTAGAAGATGGAAGAAGCAACGGCTATTTCTTCGACTCACTAAGTTTTGCTCGAGTCTACAACTCGACCAAACACTCGGGGGCTACTCCTAACAGGAGCGCTGGCCACGCACCCGAAGTACTTCCGGGTCCAGTGTCAGCCCAACAACTACAAATACTAAGGTAGCATGCCTCAATTCCTACTTTGAATCCATGATTTGACTGCAGACACAAGGGATAGTCCCATGGGGAGGCGCTGATTGTGCATTTGACAAAGTATGGTTGCACCTTTCCTAACTTCAAGCAACCAATAGGAATAAGTCCCTTCTCGAGTATATGACTCGAATAGATACTTAGGGGCTACTCACATAGGGAGCGCTGCTCGCGCACCCTATGGCAAATATTGCTACTATACTTTGGATCCTCTGTGTCGACTAAGTCCATAGTGCATGGTCTAAATAATGCCAACTAAACACTATGGAGACTCCGCCCACCAGACATATTGATGAGTAAAGAGACAACATCTCCTTGGCCATCTGAAGCGTCTCCACGACGACAGACATTCAGATGTTGTGTCTATGACACAAAGATAATACCTATAGATACAATATGATGGCTTGGCAACTCACCTGCTGCGCTCTACCAGATACATATCGTGCCTACAGGTGCGACGAAAAATCCTAATGGGCACATTGGGTATATACTTAAAACACTGGAATCCAACTCTGTAAGGCCTCCACGGCTTGATTCGAATTGCGCCGACAATTTTTCCAAATTCGAGTCTAGGGACTCGAGTTTGGGTAGATAGCATTGTTTTGTCCGAAGGCAGTTAACTGATCCCGATCCGTCGAATGAACCAGGCATTCATATAAACTATCCCTATGAGCCAAATAATATGACCCGATAAACCTTCGGATGACAAGAAAATGCATCTGGTGTTCATGGACTTCTAAGTCTCCATTCGAATCTCGAATCTACGATCCGAATGGACACTCGAGGGATAATGACATGGATATGTCCTATGGGTACCCAAGATTGGCCTATCTGGTTTGGCCCGATGGAATCCCACGTGATGATCCATATCCGGTGGTAAAGCCCATGAAGATTCGGGTGGCCCAGGCCCATGAAGGACGCGACTCCTTGGAGGATATGATAAGTTTTAGATAGATAGTTTAAAGGGCAAAACCCTAATTTGTAACTGACTCAACCGCTATCCTAAGACCTGGCCTCCCCATATAAAGGCTAGGAGGGAACACCGAGAGGGACATCGGAAACCCTGGTACATACACCCGCTAGATTACATCTGCACACCATCGCCATCTAGTCACCCCCTATAACCTTTGGTTCATCGATAATCAAGAGCATACAAGCAAGAGTAGGTTTCTCTCCGGGGGCCTAGACTTGGGTAAACCTCGTGTCCCCGATTTGCCTGCCTGTTAGCCGAACAAAGTCTCCAGTGCACCCCTCTTCCTTGAAACCCAAGTCCATCAACCATGGGCATTGACGTGTTAACCCCACGTCAATGGGTGAGGCCTTTGTGGTGTTGGTGGCCTTTGTGATGCCACCCCCTCCAACATAGATGTACTTCCCTTAATAGGGATGGAACTACATGAATACATCTGCGTGTCTTCACTATGATTATCTCGTTCCATACATTTACTTGTCTTTATTTACTTTTTTCCTTGTTTCTTGCTATATAGGATTGTCCATCTAGTTTCACATCCAGACAATATATATTATTGTTAAGCCTAAATTGCAAAAGAAGATTAAATTGTTAGTCACATATTTACCCTCCCCTTCTAATCGACCATACGGATCATTTCACAAGTTGTGGAACGACTGGGAGGAGCCGATGTCGTGGTCCAACAGCGGGAGGGAGTGCTCCTCCTCTCCCACCAGAGACGCCTCCTCAACTAGGCGACGATGCGCCGGTGGGGACTAGAACACACAAGAGAATCAAGCGGTTTTCTTAGTATGAGCCATATCGTCTATCTACCCAAGAGTTGCTCTGCGCCAAGAGGGTGACGACGTGGATCTTTATAGCGCTCGGCGACGCGGTGGAGGAAGTTGCCTCGTCGCTAACCTGTGGCACGTTGGAGAAGGTAAACTTGCTATACTCGTCAAACAGAAGCCCACGAAACAACCTGGCGGTAACGCACTACACATGATTAAGGTTTCCCGTCCGCCTGAGAAAGAGTGCTTAAACACGAATGGTGTGTTTCTACAATGCCTAGCAAAGAGAAAGTCATTTGTCATGTAAATCATCAATACTAACAATTTTACTATCAAAAGTTCATGATATCTTACTAACTTTTTTTATTTTATTCGTGTGCAATGTGAGGATGAAGGAGCAGTGCGATTTTTTTTAATAATACACTTTTTAAATAAATTTTAAAAGTATTGCATGAATTTAAAGTTTTCGATATCTAGCACATGGTCGATATGGCCAAAGCCAAGTGCTTCATTCGGTGAGGGCCGGACCGAATCAGTTCATGTGGCCTTGGCCCCACACTGGCTGATTGCCCATTTGGTCTCAAAAGCAAACAAGTAGCACAACACGCGTCGGCCGTCCACTCCTCTTCTTTCTATCTTCCATGCCTATTAGTACAATCCGTCTTAGGCAAGCCGATTGCTTTTTCCAATTAGTCTGGCCATGACTGCAATCATCGGCTTGGCCCTGACTAAATTGACCAAATGCATATTATTGGTGGTCCGCCGATTACTTTTTCGGTGGTCTGATCCTAACCAATTGAAGCAATCGGCTTGGCCCTAGTCAAGTACATGCTGATTGCACGCGGACTGCCAGGCCAAATGAAACGCGATCCACTTAGTCCAAACCGATGACGTGCTAGGTAACTTTTCGAATTGATTAAAAAATGTATTATTAAAAAATCACAAAGGAGCGCGGCTAGACTGCGAACACATGGTGGATATTTTAGACCATAAAGTTATTGTCACCGCAAATAAAAAACTCCTTATGTATAAAACTTAAATTGCCCATTCTGCATTTCCAAACAAGACCTAAATCACGGGTATAAATTATAAAACTTAAAATTGCTCATTCGGCTACGCCATACGAATGGGGCAGTACGTGCAAGAATCGACTGCAGTTATCATACTATCGTGCACGTACGAAAAAGATCTCGGGTCACATTGTTTATGCTAGTAATTCCCCTGACTCATATTAATTAACTTATATTTATCTAGATTTGAATGAATCTATACACTATTTAGTACTCCCTCTGTAAAAAAATGTCTTAGATTTATCAAAATTTGGATGAATCTATATACTAAATAGTGTCTAAATTTATCCAAATTTTAACAAATCTAAGACATCTATTTTAGAACGGAGAAAATATATAGGTTTATCTAAATTTTAACAAATCCAAGTAAATTAATATGAGTCCTAACATAACGACTCAACAAATCTCCAGCGATTTTAATGTACTAGTACATTACTACTTTGCAAAACAATGTCACTCTAAAACTAATCAACAAAAAAACCTCCTTCCAAGCAGCAGCAGCAGCAGCAGCAGGAGAAAGAGGAGGAAGTCAGGAACCAACTACCTCGCGTACATGCCTACCCACGACCACGATGACACCACCACTAACTCACTCCGTCCTCTCTCTCTAGCGGCTAGCGCGCGCCACCTTCTCACCAGCCACCGGCCACCACCACCACCATTTCAGATTTCCGCATTCGCGTAGCTAGGCCGCATTGATACCCTCCCTTCGTCCCATCTCCCATGGCCACCCCCCTAAAACGAGCACTGGGCCTAAAATAGGCCGGCACAACAAGCACCGCCCACCCGGCCACTCCTCCATGCTGCCGCTAACTCTCGGCTTCTTCCCTCTTTCAACCTCTCTTTACCCGGGCAAAGGAGGCAGGGAGAGTAAGCGAGTGAGCGAGCGAGATGATGAAGCTGCGGTGGTGGCGGGTGGACGCGTCGGAGGTGGCGGCCGTGACGGCCATGGGCGTCTGGGAGGCCGTCCTGGCCGGCGGCGGCAGGCGCTTCATCAAGCGCAAGGACAGCGACGCCGGGGAAACAGGTTCGTACCCTCGCCTGTAGATGTAGATGTCCTTCCTTCTTCTTCAGTTCAATTGCCCCGCCGGCCGCCCGGGTCAATTCTCCTCCATTTTGACGAGATGCCGATGTCCTTCGTTTTTCGCGTGCGCCGTTGGTGTTCAGGTCGTGCAGATGTCCTCGATTTTTTTCCTCAAGAAAGAAGAATTTCAGAGGGTTTGTCATCATCATCACGGTGTATAAAAAACAAACAAAAACTGCCCCTTTTTGGCATTTGCAGTTATCATTTATTGTTGCGATCTTTTTGGCGCATTTTGGTGCCGGGAAGCGGCACGAAAGCTGCTCCCTTCCGTGGTTGGTTGGTTGGCTGGCTACCATTTCCTTGCGAAACGGCGGAGCTGTTGATCGACATGCATGCTCCGTCTGGATCCTTTTCTGCTGCGGGGCTCCAGGACATCATCATCAAAGTGTGACCTTCTCTTACTATCTCAGATCCCTTCCTCACCTGCAATTCTCCAATGTTTTAGCATAGGCTTCTACTGTATCAACAAGATTAGGAAGGGGAAGTTCCATCTGTAGCGGCAATGTCGTCCCGCTACTTGCCAAAGCTCATCTCACGTAGCTCGCTGCAAAATTCTGAATTCCTGCGCAATCCTAACGAGCTGTTTCCAAATTCCAAGATCACTGTAGTAGTACAGATTAGAATCCTCAGTTTCTTGTCACATACATACACTGTCTGACGAGTAATCAACAGGGACGGAGAGAGTTCCACCCACTGACTTGTCGACCTCGTGAACCCATCCTACAGGTCGGGCGCTGGAGGAGCTGCGAAGCTCCTGTACAACGAGATGCACAGTTCCGAAGGGCCAAGCGCCAGCAGCAGCGGTTCTGCGGGCCATCGGTCGCGCTCACATTCAATTTCGCCGTCGCTGTCGGGATCATCGTGGCCAACAAAATGGTACTCGCATCTACTACCTTCATTCTAGTCCACACTCCACAGGGCAGCAAGATTTTCTCTGTTTTCACAAGCATCATCTACTGGCTTGCAGGTGATGGGGAGCGTCGGGTTTAAGTTCCCGATCGCACTGTCACTCATTCACTACGCAGTTGCGCTGGTTCTGATGGCGATACTCAAGGCGCTATCGCTGTTGCCGGTTGCCCCTCCTTCGAAATCCACGCCTTTCTCCTCCCTGTTCGCTCTGGGCGCTGTGATGTCTCTCTCCACTGGGCTCGCTAACGTGAGCTTGAAACACAATAGGTAATCCGGATACGGTTCAGATTTATTCTTGGTTCATGTTTGCTTCGTGTAATCTCAGTATCTTTGCTGTTCAGTGTAGGTTTCTACCAAATGGCTAAGATTGCTGTGACTCCCACCATTGTTGCTGCAGAGTTTATGCTTTTTCAGAAGAAGGTGTCGTGTCAGAAGGTAGGTTTGCTTCCAATGTCAGTTCCACCCTCTAACAGACTATCATTCATGTCATCAGTGTGTATGTGTTTGCTAGCTTTTGGGACTGCAAACCTGTCGTTATGCTGTCAAATTTTACTCAGTTTGGAAATTTACAGGTTATCACACTGGCAACTGTGTCATTTGGAGTGGCTGTGGCCACTGTTACAGATCTAGAGTTCAACTTCTTTGGCGCCTGTGTAGCATTGGCCTGGATTGTCCCTAGTGCAGTGAACAAAATCCTGTGGTCAAATTTGCAACAGACTGGAAACTGGACTGCTCTTGCGTAAGTTCCAAGCCCTGCTTTTTGTTCCGAAAGGCGTAATGTTCACTTGTTCTTGGGCTAATTTTACTCATGCTCCGTTTAACCAGGCTAATGTGGAAGACAACGCCTGTCACCATATTTTTCTTATTGGCGCTGATGCCTTTGCTGGATCCCCCGGGACTGCTGCTGTTTGATTGGAATTTCAGAAACACCTGTGCTATTGTCATCTCTGCTCTCTTTGGTTTCCTTCTCCAGTGGTCTGGCGCTTTGGCACTTGGGTGAGAAATGATTTATTTACATGAACATTCTTCCTTATACCATTTCAACACCAACATTTCTCTATCCAAGATTTATGATTGAGGCATTTGTCTTAAAAAGTGTTCACCAAAGAGTAGTATCTGAAACAAAACAAAAAAATAATGCAACTGCTGATATATATTGCAAATTTTATTCCTAGCTCCATGCTTACTGCTTAAAGGTGTTTAGCAAAGTAGTAGTATATGAAACCAAAAATGCAACTGCTGATCTATATTGGAATTTTATTTGTATTAGAAGTAGAGCACGAAAGATTACAGTTGAAGTAACCAAGCCATTAATTTTGACATCCTGATGAAGATTGGGTCATGGAAAGTTTATAACAATGTCTGCAATCTAACCTTTTAATTTCTTCATTCACACTTCAGACATAAAACACACTTGATAGTTGACCTTGAAGCTTCTTTCCGGTAGTTGTGTTAATTAAACACGGTATCTCACTACAAACTACTCATGTCACCTTTGTTACAAGAAGATATACTGTATCTTTCTTTACCAGAACCGAAACTATCATCAAACAAAAAAGTATCAACGATCAACAGATCTTATGACAAGAAAACAATCAACAAATTTAGTTGTCCTAGTATTAACCGTTAAGTGGTGTAATGATGAGAGGAACTTACTAATTAAGTGTTAATTTATATGTATGGCATGCATGCAGCGCGACCTCGGCCCTGTCACACGTCGTGCTGGGGCAGTTCAAGACCATCGTCATAATGCTCTCTGGCTACCTCATCTTCAGCTCGGATCCCGGTCACCAGCATCTGCGGCGCCGTTGTGGCCCTCGGCGGCATGTCCTTCTACACCTACCTGGGCCTGAAGGAGTCCTCGGCACCAACCGGTAAGAAGCCGCCGTCGAGATCGAACTCCTTCCTGGGCAAGCCGGGTGTCGCCGGAGACGGGGGGAGCTCAGACTACGAGGATTCCGTGTGAGCTGGGAAGGTAGCACTGGACGGAGAGACGGAGATCAGAGCCGGTGGATGCTTGCTTGAGTGAGTGCTAGGTTGTGTTGTTGTGAGCTAGTTTTCCTTGGGTAATTTTGGTCGGTTGTAATGTAAGCACATGGCTGACTTTGACTGAATCCGTTGTACATAGAAAAACTTTGAGTTCTCATGTCTTATGGACTGTGTTAGTGTAGCAGCGATGACGTTCAAAGAGGCGGAGAGAGTGCCCAAACACAAGTAGAAATTAATGTTTTTTTACCTAGATTTTTTTTAACCTGGTAGAAATTTATCCTTTGTTCTCGAAAGAAGAGATTTATGGTTTTACAAAAGGATAAGAACAAACACAGCTCCTGTTCCTAATGGTATTTCAATTCAATTCGGCAACAAATGTTGATGGTTCCCTAAGTTCCAAGCTAAAGCTATTATTGTACATGATCTTTACAAGGGAGCTTAGGACATCAAGAAACTGAATTATGGGGTTAGAAGTCTGATTTTCAAGATCAGAGGTGTTGTGAGTATCAAATAATTAAGACCAATAGTTGTTATTAATGTGATTCTCATAATTGTGATCTAGGTTTTGGCTGTCAGGTTGAATCGGGTTGCCGATGCTATTATTCATGAGAGCTACACCAGTATCTTTGATGGCATAATAGTTCTACATGGCATAGATCAAGAGTAAAAAATTATATGTTGGTATCTTTGCGTAATTAAAAAAACCTAATCCTAGGTCAGATTCAGGATCTTGATCATTTCTTAGACTCTGTTAGCCTATATGCGGAGGAGTGGCTTCAGCGGCATGTGCCCTTGAGAGCTCCTTTATGGATATCTATAAAAGTGAGGAGATCTGACGACAGCGGAACTGTGAGAAATGGACTTTGAAAGGGATTACGAACACCGCCTACTTCCAAGCAATTGCTAATTGGACAACGTCGAAAGTGTTTCATCCCGTGCCTTTGGGCAGGAAATACTCTTCTGGAGGAACCCAGAGATATCTCCTCTCATATCTACTCGTTCTACAGGTATAGCTGCAGCCGTAAGCCCTTTTTAAGCTCTTTTAAGGTATCCTTAATTAAATAATAGCCCTTCATTTTAGTATATCCAAAAGTTCCAAACGGTCTATATTAATGCTAAAACGGAGACTAGTATAATTTATACTATTCACAAAATAGCACTACGGTTAAAACAAGCCCGAGTTAGGCACCTTACAAAAAATCAATCCAGCCTAATAAGGAGAAATTAAAAATCAATCCAGCCTAATAAGGAGAAATTAAGTCATCCGGCCAGTCAATACATATCCTGTACGTATAGATCTTTTTTTCATTGGACACGGGTAATATTCTTCCTTGTGCGCAAGAAAGTCTAGGCTTACAACCATGGTGCCAAAAAGTTCTCCATTCAATTCCATCAGTTTTAATAAATTATTCTCATCGACTTGAACACGAATATTGTTCAGAATTTAAACGAGAACTCATTCAAGAAATTATTATGCCACTTTATTTCCTAAATTACTCAAACTAAATAGGCGCCTCAAACGACGGCAAGAGCAATCACGGGGCTGCAGATACACAGATGCTGAAAGGACTATATCTTCCTATGTTGTTTTTGGTGATAATGACAATCCCATTTGTGATCTAATTGTGTGCTTGAGTTTCAGGAAAAATGCTGTTGATGTTTCCTTATAACTGTGTGGATGCTCTCTTGGGATCTCATGAAGACGATGGCCTATAGTTTTCTCCTAGTTTCTCTCCTTTTGTTGTTTTAGGTCACCGTACTATTAAGAGGGGGTCCATCTCGGAAGGCTGTGGGAAATCACTTGTTCTTGCACAAACCTATATGCACCGCCACAGCCATCCTACTATTCCGTGAGAGAGTGTGTTTCTGATCTGTTGAAGCCTTCTTTGTCTCACCGGAACTTCCGGCCTGGCACCGGAAGTTCCGCTCAGGCTTTTTCTGCGGGATAATCTGAGCTTTGTTCCGATCCTAGTTCCGCTCCAAGTTCCGCTGAAGGATCAGTAACCTTCTGTTTGAAGTGTTCTATTTGCCGGAACTTGGACCGGAACTTGCATCGGAACTTGTCCTGCCAGAAAGTTCCTGAGCGGAACTTCCGCCCAGCCACCGGAACTTCCGGTCAGACTTGGTTCGCGACCCAGAACTTCCGCCCCTAGTTCCGCTCCAAGTTCCGCTGAAGGATCAGTAACCTTCTGTTTGAAGTGTTCTATTTGCCGGAACTTGCATCGGAAGTTCGCCGAAACTTCCGGTATGTTATGACCGGAACTTCCGGTCGAGCTTTTGGAGCGGGCATCAACGGTCTGATGACCGTTGGAGCCGTGCTGGGCGGAACTTCCGGCCTCTCACCGGAAGTTCCGGTGTGGTCGCGGGGGCTGTAACGGTTCAGTGTGGAGGGGGCCTATTTAAGGCGCCCCTCTTCTTTCTCCCACCTACTTCAAAAAAATTCTCTCTCCTCCATTAATGCTTGAGCTTCACCTTACTAGATCTCTCTCTCTAGCCACTCAAATGACTTGATCTTTTGAGAGGTGAGGGAGGTGACCTAGATCTACACTTCCACCAAAGGAGATTTGATTTCCCTCACCCATCCTTTGTGGATCTTGTTGCTCTTGGGTTTCTTGAAACCCTAGACAGTGTAGGGCATCCTCGGAGCTAAGGCTTGTGTTGTGAAGCTTCGAGGTGTCGTTGAGGGCCTCCAATTGAGTTGTGGAGATTCCCCCTCAACCTTGGTGTAAAGGTTCCGGTTGGCGCCTTCAAGGTCACCGGTTAGTGGATTGTGAGGCCTCCTTTGTGGGGGAGCTCACCGGAGAAGAAGGTGAGGCCTTTGTGGCGCTCGGGTGACCTTGTGTGGCCCCGGCACCTCTCCAACATAGACATAGCTCCTTGGGAGTGAACTACGGTAATTATATCTCTGTGTCCCCGCTCCGGTTACTTCGTTCCCTTCCTTTACTTCTTGCTACTTACCGTTCTTGTGGTTGTTGTTAGTTATCTTGCATTTAGGTTGTTCACTTAGTTGCACATCTAGATAACTTTCCTTCTCGTTGAGCCTAAAAGTGAGAAACAAATTAAAATTGGGTAGACTCCTATTCACCCCCCCCCCTCTAGTCGTATCAAGTCGGTACTATCAATTGGTATCAGAGCCAAGGCTCTTATTTCGGGCTTTACCGCCTAAGAGACTATGGCCGGCGATGGGGGTAGTGAAATCGAAAACCCTAAGAACTTGGCCACTATGGATGACCTCAAGCAATTGGAGTCATCCATGATGTCCAAGTTCGAAGAAATGATGACTATCTTGCAGTTCCTCAAGCCAAACCCCATGGTTGCTCTTGACACACCCCAAACCACCGAGCTTCCTCCCACCGTTACGGTGACCGCCCCCGGGGTGACTCCCGCGGCCGTCACCACTCGCTTGGGACTTCGTTTTGTTGCTCAAACCTCTACCAAGGTTCCAAGTGAGAACACCGAGGAGCCCGAGAACCCAACTTCCAAAAAGGAAAATGGAGGAAAGGACTACTCGGCGGTGCCCCCACCGCCTAAGTACACTCCGGATCCACCCATTCCCATGCCACACATCATTCCTCAAGGAGCACCACCCGTGCTAGATACTTCAAATTTCGCCAATTGGCAATATCTAATGCGCTCACATATTTCCAGCTCTTCTATTGAGTTAATGAGGATTGTGGAGGATGGATTCTCTCCATATGACCCAAAGAAGTTGACATGAGGTGAAGTGGTGGACAAGCAACTCAATGCCACAACTTTGGGGATTATTCAAAAGGCTTTGACTCCAAAGGACTTTGCTCACATTCGCCAATTCGACACCGCCAAGGGAGCTTCGGATCAACTCACCGAGCTCTTTGTTGGGAATGCAAGCATCCAAAGCTCCAAGTTTGATGAAATCAACAACGAGTGCGATGGTTTCGCAATGCAAGATGATGAGACCCCCGAAGACATGTATAGGTGCCTTAAAGTCCTTTGTTCCACTATGAGGGACCTTGGGGCCACCTATGTTGACGACAAGTTTATGAAGAGGAAGTTCATTCAAGCTCTCCTTCCGTTTGAAGAACAGAAGCTCAACTCTATCAAGGAAAGAACCAACTTTCACCTAATGACCTCCCAAGAAGTCTTGAGCGAAGTAATTGCCATGACTATTGCCAAGAAGAATGCGGAGTCCGCTCGTGCTAGGGCCATTGGGTCAACCAAAGTGAATCTTCCTTTGAAGGCCAAGGCTATTGAAGTTGATGATGATGATGATACATCAAGTGTGTGGTCTCAAGAGGATCTCAAGTGTGACTTCAACGAACATCTTGCTCTCCCTTCAAGGGCATTTTGGAACAAGTCCGGGTTCAAGTCAAGATCAAGGGACAACTCAAGATTCAACTCATCCAACAAGTCTCCCAAGGCAAGGTCGTGCTACAATTGCAACAACAAGAGTCACTTCGTGGCCAAGTGTACCTTTGAGAACCGTGAAGACAATGGTGGTCGTCTCATTCGCAAGATCAAGTCAAGACCTCCTCATCCCTTGAACAAGAACTACGCCACAAGAACGCCGCCAACAAGGAACGAGCAATAGTGGTCCATGAAGAATACCTTTCGACGCACGGATGAAGATGATGATGAAGTTCATGGTGGAGAGATTGTGAGAGTTGCTGCTATTGCCACTACCTCAACTCCACGTCTATCCCTCTTCGACTCGCCAAATGAAAATGTCATCTCCTCCAACCAAAAGTGCTTCATGGCCAAGGCCACCGAGGTAACATTGAAACCCACTCCTCAACCTATCTCTATCGAGCCTTCCTCTCTTGATCTTGTTGGTCTAGAGGTGAAGAAAGAGATGATTGACATGTGTGAATTTGTTGCTACCTTGGATGAAGAAACTAAAACTTGCTTTGAATCCTTGCTTGCACAACTTGACAATGTTAGGGATGCTTTAGATGAAAAGGAATAACTTCTTGACTTGCTAAGTAAAAATGAAAGAGATGTCGCTGATGAAATTGCTTCTCTCACTCAAAGTATTGAGGATGAACAAAATATGAGAATTAATCTTGAATAAAGTGTGTCTAATCCTGTAGATGATCATAACAACACCATGTGCTCTATAATTAAAGAACGTGATCATGCTCTTGCTTTGGTTAAGGTGCTTAAGAAAGAAAAAGTTGAGTTTGTGGGTGGTCATGATAGGACTCAAAAGGATCTTGAGAAACACAAAGAGGAACACAAAGCCTTGGAGAGCAAATTCTCAAATCTTTTTGAAGCCCATGAACAACTTCAAACTCAATTAACTTGTGAACATGCTAAGTCTTCCGCTGTGCAAATTATAGACTTGTCTAGCACTCCTAACCCTTGTTGCAAGCATGAGCATCTCATTGAGGAGGTCAAGGTGTTGAAGGATCAACTTGCCAAGACTAAGAAGAAGAAGAGGAAGAACAAGAAGAAGAATAAAAAGAACAAGGGCATGGCTCAAGGGGCTTCTAATGGCCTAACCATCTTGCAAAGTGACAACTTTGCCGGAAAGAACAATCCCTCTTATATTCTTTGCAAATCATATGATGGTCATGTATATGCTAGATATGTGGGAACTTCTTACACGCATGATTATCATTGGGCCATTTGGGTGCCAAAGGCTCTTGTTACTAACAAAAGGGGACCCATTGCAAAATGGGTACATAAAACCAAAGCTTGATTTTCTTGTAGGACTATGCTTCCGGTGGATCAAAATGGGTGCTTGATAGTGGTGCCACGAGTCATATGACCGGAAGCAAGTCTATCATGTCGGAGATGAGGCCAAATATTGCCAACACCATGGTCTCCTACGGTGATAAAACAAGCTCTCAGGTTTTGGGTTTTGGCAAAGTGGTGGTAACCCCGGATGTATCTTTGGTTGACGTCATGCTTATCAAAACTCTCGGTTACAATTTACTCTCAGTTCGTGCTCTTGCTCTTATGGGTCTTTCTTCGTTCTTTAATGCTCATACCGTGGTCCTCATGTGGAGCAAGTCTCTCAAGGTGGATTTTGTAGGGTATGTAGAGCATGACTTGTATGTGGTGGACTTTTCAGGGACCACTACTCCTCATGCTCTATGTCTCTATGCTAAAGCCTACAAGGGCTGGTTGTGGCATCGCCGCCTAGCCCATGTTAACATGAGAACTTTGCAAAGACTTCACTCCAAGGGCCACATCCTTGGACTTAATGATGTTTCTTTTGCCAAAGATCGTGTTTGTAGGGCTTGTATTGAAGGGAAGATGCATGAAACTCCTCACAAAGCACTCAATCAAATCACCACCGAGAGGTGTTTGGAGCTCTTGCATATGGACCTTTTTGGTCCACCCTCTCATGATAGCCTTGGAGGCAAGAAGTATTGCTTGGTTATTGTGGATGATTTCTCAAGATACACTTGGGTGTTCTTTTTCAAGTACAAGAATGAGACTCAACAAACCGTCATCGATTTTGCTAATGAGGTTCAAGCACAATTCAACTATTCTCTCAATTCGAAGTGACAATGGCACCGAGTTCAAAAACTATACCTTGGATGAGTTTCTTAGTGATGAAGGAATCAAGCATCAATACTCCACTCCCTATACCCCTCAACAAAATGGAGTTGCCGAAAGGAAGAATCGCACTTTGATGGATGCGGCTCGATCGATGCTAGTGTTGGAATTATGCCCTAGAGTCAATAATAAAGATGTTATTATTATAATTCTTGTTCATGATAATTTTTATATTCCATGCTAGAATTGTATTAAGCGGAAACTTTAATACTTGTGTGGTTTGTGAACAACACTGTGTCCCTAGTACGCCTCTATGGACTAGCTCATTGATTAATGATGGTTAAGGTTTCCTAACCATGGACATGAGTTGTCGATTAATAATGAGATCATATCATTGGGAGAATGATATGATGGATGACCAAACTAAGCGAAGCAATTAGATCGTCATCGTGTTCGTCTTTGCGAAGCTTTTCTTATGTCAAATATTGTATTCCTTAGACCATGAGATAATACAACTCCCCGGTATCGGAAGAAAGCTTTGAGGTCATCAAACGCGTCATCCTATGAGAGGGTGATCATAAAGGTGTCTCTTAGGTGATCGGAAAGTATCATTGGGTTGTATGTATCGAGATGGGATTTGTCCCTCCCAAGTCGGGAGATATACTTGGGCCCACTAGGTAATCGATATCAACACCGCTTGCAAGCATGTGGTTAAGGAGTTAATCACAAAGTGATATCGGATTACGGAACGAGTAAAGTACTTGCTGTGAATGATATTGAACTAGGTATGACGGTACCGACGATCACACACTTAACGTGTCTCGACGCTAGGATAGATTGGATAATTGGTTTATGAGTTTTTGTTCGGAGTCTCGGATGGGATCAGGGACATCACGAGAGGTTCCGGAGTGGTCTGGATAATAAGATTCATATAAGGCAGTGCGGTTTTTGGAGTTCAGAATTGTTCCGGGTTAATCGGTATTGCACCGGAAGCTTCTAGAACCTTCCGGAAGGGGACCAACGTGGCCCCACCTTCCGGGAGGGGGCATGGTCCTATGAGGGAGTGCCCTGGCCGCATTGGACCAGGGGCACAAGGCCCCATAGGGCCCAGCCGGCCAAAGAGGGTTTAAACCCTGGATAGAGCTTCTAGAAGGGGGGTGGGGTTTCCTTGCCCCCCCACTCTTCCTCCTTTGGGGCTGCCGGTTTGGGCTTGGGGGAGGGGCTAGGGCTGCGCCCCACCCCTCTATATAAAGAGGGTTGTGGGCGCACCACCCCCCACACCTTCCCCTCCAACCCTAGTTGCCCTGCTGCCCTCCTCTCTCCCTCCCGACTGCTTGTAGGCGAAGCCCTGCTGCAGAAATTCTCCACCATATACACCACGCCGTCGTGTTGTAGATCCAATCCATCTCTCCACCATACTTGCTGGTCCAAGGAAGGATGAGACGTCGAGGTGCTGCACGTGTGCATCTCACGGAGGCACCGCCACTTGTGGTGCTAGATCGGATCGGATCGCGAGGAGGAGAAGCGAGTACGACTACATCACCCACGCCCGATGAGCGTTCATTTGTGAATCTTCAAGGGTATGAAGATCTAATCCAATCTCTCTCGTTGTTTGCATCTCCTAGATTAGATCTTGGCTTTCCCTCTGTTCGCATCCGTAGAAAATTTTGATTTACTATGCCGCAAAACCCTTCAGCTAGCTGAGTTCAAGTCTCCATAGAACTTTTGGGCCAAGGCCATCTCCACCGCTTGCCATGCAACCAACCGGCTCTATCTCCACAAGAAAAAGAACAAGACCCCCTATAAACTCCTCACTGGGAAAAAGCCAAATGTTAGCTACTTTTGGGTGTTTGGTTGCAAGTGCTACATTCTCAAGAAAGGAGTTCGTTTGTCCAAGTTTTAATCCAAGGCTCAAGAAGGAATTTTCGTTGGTTACTCAAATCAGTCCCATGCTTATAGATTATACAACAAAGCCAATGGGGGAGTTGAAGAGACGATCAATGTGAAGTTTGATGAAAATCATGAGTCTCTTGTTAGGCAAGATGGTGTTTGTGATCCAAGTGATGAAATTACTCCTAAGGCCATAAGAAGAATGGGTGTGGGTTTCCACCTCCCCATTGAGGATCCCCTTGTGGACGAAGGATAAGGACCAAGCTCTACTCAAGTGGAGCCCTCACTTTCACAAGATCATCTTGCCCCTCAAGGACCTACTGTTTTGGCACAAGTTCCCTCAAGCTCTTTCGAAGCTTCCCATGCTCATGACTCTCCAAGCTCCAACGATCAAGCTCTTCATCAACAACATCATCCTCCCCACGATGGGGCTCCTTCTCAAGGCATATCCCACGGTCAAGCTCTTCATCAACTACATCAACCTCCCCAAGATGGGGCTCCTCCTCAAGGTCACGGCTCTCCTCAAGGTCAAGCTCGTCAAGATCAAGAGCAAGTCAATGATTCTCAAGGCTCCACTCCAAATGATGACTCCCCCGAAGTGGAGATTGATGAAGATGATCCTCGTGTTCGTTCTTATAGTCAAGGTGGCGGCTCAATTGGTGTCAATGACCAAGTGGTAGCTCAAGAATCTCGTGTTGAAGCACAAGCCCGCCGTCAAGCCTATCGTCTTGCCAAGCTTGTTCGAGATGGCCATATCCTTGATAATGTTTATGGAGATTTCAATAAAGGTTCCACTACTAGGAGGCAACTAGCTTCCTTTAGCTCTCACCATGCTTTTATCTCTCTTGTGGAACCACAGAAAGTCTTCGAGGCTCTTGAAGATGATGATTGGCTTGATGCTATGAACGAAAAACTTCACAACTTCAAGAGGAACAATGTTTGTACATTGGTTGAGCGGCCCAAAGATTTTCAAAACGTCATTGGAACCAAGTGGGTTTTCAAGAACAAGTGTGATGCGAATGGAATTGTCGTGCGCAACAAGGCAAGATTAGTTGCCCAAGGATACTCACAAGTTGAGGGCATAGACTACGGTGAGACTTATGCCCCCGTTGCTCGCCTTGAATCCATTCGCATGCTTCTTGCTTTTGCTACTCATCATAACTTTAAGTTGCATCAAATGGATGTTAAGAGTGCTTTTCTTAATGGTCCTTTGAAAGAGTTGGTATACGTCAAGCAACCTCCGGGCTTTGAGGATCCACTTTTCCCGAACCATGTCTACAAGCTCAATAAGGCACTCTACGGTCTCAAACAAGCCCCACGTGTGTGGTATGATTGCCTTAGGGAGCTCTTGTTAGACCGTGGCTTTGAAGTGGGCCTCATTGATCCCACTCTTTTTACTAAGAAAGTTGGAGGCCACTTGTTCATATGCCAAATCTATGTTGATGATATTATCTTTGGGTCTATTAACAAAACTTTTAATGAGGATTTTGCCAAGCTCATGACCGATCGCTTCGAGATGTCCATGATGGGGGAGTTGAAGTTTTTCCTTGGGTTTGAAGTCAAGCAATTGAGGAAAGGGACTTTCATCAACCAAGCCAAATATATCCAAGACATGCTCAAGAAGTTCAAGTTTGATCAAGTCAAAGGTGCCAAGACTCCCATGCCAACTAAGGTTAATCTTGATCTCGATCCCAAGGGTAAGGAGGTGGATCAAAAACTCTATCGTTCTATGATTGGTTCTTTGCTCTACCTTTGTGCATCCCGACCGGATATTATGTTGAGTGTGAGTATGTGTGCAAGATTTCAAGCCGCACCGAAGGAAAGCCACATGGTGGAGGTCAAGAGAATCTTTCGATATTTAGTTCATACCCCAAACTCTGGGTTGTGGTACCCCAAGGGAGCCAGCTTTGATCTTATTGGTTACACGGACTCGGATTGGGCTGGTGACAAAGTGGGAAGAAAGTCAACCTCCGGAGCTTGTCAGTTTCTCAAAAGATATTTGGTTTGTTGGTCCTCGAAGAAGCAATACTGTGTGTCTATGTCCACTGCCGAAGCTGAGTACATTTCCGCCGCAAGTTGTTGTGCTCAATTGCTATGGATGAAGCAAACTTTGAAGGATCTTGGACTATCTTTTGACAAGGTGCCTCTTCTTTGTGACAATGAGAGTTCCATCGCCATTGCTCACAATCCCGTGCAACACAACCGGACTAAGCACATTGAGATTCGTCATCATTTCATTCAGGACCATGTTGCTAGAGGAGACATTTCTTTGGAGTATGTTCCCACCAAGGCAAATCTTGCGGATCTTTTCACGAAGCCTCTTGATGAAGCAAGGTTCCGAGAGTTAAGGCATGAGCTAAATATCATTGATTCGAGCAATGTTGCTTGAGTACCTTGCATACCTACCCGTGTCTCAATGTGTATCTTGTTTGGATGTAGGCATGGATTTAGGGGGAGTGTAGTTCCTCTTATGAACAAACGCTATCCCTATTATGCGCACATTAAAGTTTTCATACTCTATAGTCTCTAAAAGGAGACCATTTGAGCTTCATGATGAGTGTTGGTAATGAACCCAAGATATATCTTCGCGGTGTCAAGCCATTTACTCTTATATAAGATGGCCTCGGCCACCGACCTATTTTTATTTGTGTTTTTTACCTTTTTGTGTTCTTCTTGGTTTTTGTTGACTCTGGTTCTTCACAGTTTGAGCTCTCTATCCCAAGCCTTTATTTTCCTCAAGCCCTCTCTATTCCCTGCACAAGTTCTTCCTTGTTATGTTCCAAACCTGAGAAGGTCTTACTGGCGTCACCGAAACTTCCGGTCACCGCTGAACTTTCGGTCAGCTCATTGTTCGACTGAACCACCTGCTGACCTAGAATTTTTCAGCCAGACCCGGAACTTTCGGTCCCTGACCGGAACTTCTGTTGGTGTTCTTTGTCCTATATAAGGCGGGCCCTGGGGGAAAACGAGATCTTCTTCCTTTTCCCCCCAAGACCCATCTTCTATTTGGAGCAGCCGTCGGCAAGGTCCCCTCCGCGAAGGTGCTTTGGCCCCTTCGTCTCTGACCACCCCTCCGCAGATCTACTCCGTGGGAACCTTCCCCACCTTGATCTCCCGCCATGGACTCCGGTATTTGCCCTCAACTCCCTCCATTAATGGAGATCTAGCTCTCTCACCATTGCTTGAGTTAGGGCTCACCGTGTCTAGGCTAGTTCTTTGGCTAGAACTTGTTGGGAGATCTTGGTAGGCCTAGGGTATCATGCTAGAGTAGATTGGTCCAATACATTTTTGGAAATTTTTGCACTTGTGGCTTGTAGATCTAGATCTAGTGAACTGCTGCTTTGAACCGCTAGTTCGTGGTCTCACCGGAACTTCCGGTGAGCCACGACCGGAACTTCCGGTGGTCCATTTTCACCGGAAGTTCCGGCAACAGTGAAATTTTTTCCCGACTGTATTTTTCCAATCTATTTCTTTGTTTCTGCCTCCGAACTTGTGCACTTACCCCACCTTCCCTCCCTATTCTTGTGCTTTCTTCTCAGGGCAAGGTGGTTCCCGCAAAGGCAAGCGTGTTCATCGACCATCCTCTGATATTCCTCCTGAGATCGATGAAGAAGATGTTGAGGTAGTGTGTCCAACCACTCAGACTAGCCATTAGAAGGCTGCTGCTGCTCGTCGTGCTGCTGTTGAAGGAAAGAGGCATGTTCTTGCCTCTCAGAAGGCTACTGCTACTGGGCCTGACAAATCCAAGGCCAAAATCTCCAAATGGACTCAGAAGGCTTACTGTAAAATTCAGGCATACGGATCCCTACCTCATTCCTCGTGACCGTCTCTGCTTCGATCCTCTCTTCCACAACTACCGTCAGGAACAAATCTTTGCTGAGATCTATGCAACGAAGACTAAGTTTGTGGTTGCTCCTCAAAAGTACATCAATGTGACTCACATGGAAGAGAAACATGCATATTTTGGCGAGGCTCTTGATATTTGCCAGAGGTTTGGGCTGATTCCCCTCATGGAGCACTGTCAGAACTTTGATGATGCTGCTATTGCTCAGTTTTACACTACCCTGTTTATTCACATGAGCTCCTCTACTGAAGGTGTGTTGAAGTGGATGACTAGGGGAGTGTTTCTTACCGCCACTTGGTCTGAGTTTGCTGAGCTCCTTGACTATCCCTTCATCCTAGCAAAGGGGCAAATGGTTGGCGTGTTCATACCGCCCAAGATGCTGATCCTGAGGTCCTGGAGCCTCTCTACATTGAAGGGTGGGGCACTGTTGGGTAGGTGAATCATCTGCTGCCAGTTTATGACATCATGCGCAGGGTGTACTTGAACACCATCTCTCCCAAGGCTAGCAACTTTGATTAATTTCATGCCTATCAGGTTGACCTCATGCATCAGACTTATCTCCACCGTGACACTGACAGGCCAATGGATGTTATGCACTTTATCTACACAGAGATGTGGCAGGCTATTATTGACAAGCTCTCTTGCATCTATGCTCCCTATATTCAGACTCTCATCAATCACAAGTGGCTTGAGACGACTGGCACTCGCTATCCTGAAGACAACATCACCATTCATGAGGATAAGAAGTTGCGTGTGAGTAAACACCAAAAGCCTCGTTCTTAAGAAGAAAGGAAAGCTAAACTCCAGAAGGCTCGAGATGAAGCTGGTGGTCCCTCCTCTGCTCCTCGTGGCTCTAGTGCTGGTGGTCCTTCTCTCCAGAGGCAGCCGTCTTGGGCAAATAAGCTGCTTGGGAAGGTGAAGAAGACTTTCTGCTTTCTCCAAGACCGCGAGTATCAGGCGTATGTCGACCAGTGTCATAATGCTCAGCGCCAGAAGGCCATCATGACTGCTCTCAACCTTCCTAGCTCTCCGATCACTAGCTATGTCACTGCTCCCAAGGATGATTGGATTCGCGACAGCTACCGTTGGTCTGAGGATGAGTCTGAGGAGGAGGTCACTGGTCCGCTGCATGGGTGGGATTCTTGGGTCCCTGAGTCTGCTCCTCCTCCCTTTCATGGCTGGGGCGATTAGAGTGATCTTCTCTTCCTTTTTGGTGTCTCGATGACAAGGGGGAGAAAGATGTCTATTAGGTTGTCTACGGGATATGCATGGGTTGAGTCGCGAGCCTGTTCTTGCCTTTGATATTTTCTAGATCGCGAACTCTCTAGTTTATTTGTGTGCTTGTGGACCTTTTATGTCTGTGAACTTATGTGTGCTTGTGGACCATATTATGTTTGAGACTATGCGGTATCTATGTGGTATCTTATGCATGCCGTGTATGTGGTATTCTTGGTGTCATTTTATGGGCATATGCATATGGTGGTGGAGCCTCATTGCTCTTATTGTTATTATTACTCTTTTGTCTCCACCACAGTTGGTTGGTGCCTGGTATGATTTCTATCCTTTTTTTGTACCTTACACTTGTGTTGTCTTTGCATTGGAAGGGGGAGCCTCCTTGTATGTGTGTCAGTCTTGTCCTTAGAGTTGTCTCTCATCCTTGCACACATATAGGGGGAGCTTGTTCCATCCATTGCAAATATTGCTCCTATATCATGCAAATTTTGTTGGAATTATGCCCTAGAGGCAATAATAAATATGTTATTATTATAATTCTTGTTCATGATAAAGTTTATATTCCATGCTAGAATTGTATTAAGCGGAAACATTAATACTTGTGTGGTTTGTGAACAACACCGTGTCCCTAGTACGCCTCTATGGACTAGCTCATTGATCAATGATGGTTAAGGTTTCCTAACCATAGACATGAGTTGTCAATTGATAATGAGATCATATCATTGGAGAATGATATGATGGACAGACCCAAACTAAGCAAAGCAATTAGATCGTGTCATCGTGTTCGTCTTTTAAGCTTTTCCTATGTCAAATATTGTATTCCTTAGACCATGAGATAATACAACTCCCTGGTATCGGAAGAAAGCTTTGAGGTCATCAAACGTCATCCTATGAGAGGGTGATCATAAAGGTGTCTCTCAGGTGATCGGAAATTATCTTGGGTTGTATGTATCGAGATGGGATTTGTCCTCCCAAGTCGGAGAGATATACTTGGCCCACTCGGTGTCGATATCAACACCGCTTGCAAGCATGTGGTTAAGGAGTTAATCACAAAGTGATATCGGATTACGAACGAGTAAAGTACTTGCCGTGAACGGATTAAACTAGGTATGACGGTACCAACGATCGAATCTCGGGCAAGTAAAATATCGCGAGACGAAGGGAATATATATATGGGATTGATTGAATCTGGCATCGTGGTTCATCCGATATGATCATCGATGAATGTGTGAGTCAATATGGGTGCCTGACCCATTGCTGATTATTGATAGAAGATCATGTCTCATATTCTCGAACCCGCAGGTCACACACTTAACGTATCTCGACGCTAGGATAGATTGGATAATTGGTTTATGAATTTTTGTCCGGGTCTCGGATGGGATCCGGACACGAGAGGTTCCGAATGGTCCGAGAATAAGATTCATATAAGGCAGGCAGTTTTGGAGTTGAATTGTTCCGGGTTAATCGGTATTGTACCTAAGCTTCTAGAACCTTCCGGAAGGGACCAACGTGGCCCCACCTTCCGGGAGGGGCATGGGCCTATGAGGGAGTGTCCTGCGCATTGGGCCAGGCACAAGGCCCCATAAGGCCCAAATGATCCTAGAGAGTTTAAATCGTTTAAACTAGAGATAGGGTTTCTAGAAGAGGAGAGTCCATGCCCCCACTCCTTATCCTTTGGGCTTGGGGAGGGGCTGGCTGCGCCCCTCTATATAAAGAGGGTGGGCGCACCAACCCCCACACCTTCCTCCAACCCTAGCCGCCTGCCCTTCCTCTCTCTCCCGCCGCTTGTAGGCGAAGCCCCGCAGAAATTCTCCACCATATACACCACGCCGTGTTGTAGATCCAATCTAGCTCTCCACCATACTTGTTGGTCCGAGGAAGGAGGAGACGTTGAGGTGCTGCACGTGTGCATCTCACGGAGGCACCGCCACTTGTGGTGCTAGATCGGATCGGATCGCGAGGAGGAGAAGCGAGTACGACTACATCACCCATGTTCCGCCAACGCTCATTGCAGCGAATATTCAAGGGTATGAAGATCTAATCCAATCTCTCTCGTTGATTGCATCTCCTAGATTAGATCTTGGCTTTCCCTCTGTTCGCATCCGTAGAAAACTTTGATTTACTATGCCGCGAAACCCTTCAGTGGTATCAGAGCTAGATCTATGCGTAGATGTGTTTCACGAGTAGAACGCAACATGGTGGTTGCGGGCGTTGATGTTTTCTGTTGCAAGCCTCTTGTTTGTGTTCTTCTTATGACGCGGGGTAGTGAGATTAAAGCGGTCCAGGCTAACCTTACGCGACGTCGTGCGCGAGACCGGCTCCGCACTTGACGTGTGGCTTGTTCCACACATGCGGCTGGTGGATGTCAGTTTCTCTCACTATAGTTGTCATGGGATTAACACCGGAGTTTGGCAACCATAATATCACCGTTGTGGCTTTCCGTAGGAAAGAATCATTCTTAGCATCTACTCCCATAAGCCACGTAAAACATGCAACAACAAAGTAGAGGCGTCTAACTTGTTTTTGCAGGGAGTGTTTTCTGTGATATGGTATGGCCCAAGATGTGATGTGTATATTGTATGCGATGATCATGTTTTGTAATGTTTCACGACTTGCATGTCGATGAGTACACAACCGGCAGGAGCCATATGGTTGTCTTTATAATTGTGTATGACCTGCGAGTCAACTTCTTATACGACATGTAATAGCTTTACTTTATCGCTAAGTAGTTAGCAATAGTTGTAGTTGCTATTCGTGGTGGAGGCAATCATGGTGGAGTGATGGAGATCATGCCAGAACGCACAAGATGGAGATCACCGCGCGAAGATTGGCTATACCATGTCACATAAAGTTATATGCATGTGATGTTTATCCTTTTATGTATCTTATTATGCTTAGATCGCGGCGGTAGCATTATAAGATGATTCCTCACTTAAAGATCAAGATAAAAACTGTGTTCTCCCCGAGTATGCACCGTTGCGAAAGTTCGTCGTGTCCAAGCATCACGTGATGATCGGGTGCTATAGACTCTACGCTCACATACAACGGGTGCAAGCCGGTATTTGCACACGGAAATACTTGGGTCTAGCTTGACGAGCCTAGCATGTACGCATGGCCTCGAACACAAGAACGGAAAGGTTAAGCATGAGTCATATGAGTGATATGATCGACACTTTGTTTGCCACCATTGAAACCACATCTCTTCTCGTGATGATCGGATTAGGTGTGGTGAATTTGGATCGTGTTCACTAAACAACTTGAGGGATGTTGAATTTAGTGGAGTTCATCTAGTAATTTGATTAAGTTGAACTATTTATCATGAACATAGTCTAAATTGTACTTGCAAATCAGTAGATCACATGGCCAAGTCCAACTTCAACTTCAACGCTTTTTCTGAGAAGGAAAAGCTTAGAAACAATGGGTCTAACTTCACCAATTGGTTCTGCAATCTAAGAATCATTCTGGCGGACAAAAGGACTATGTCCTTGGGAAAGCATTAGGTGACCTCACAAATCGCTACCGATGAGAAAGCTGCTCATCGCGCAAGAAAGATGATTATGGTGTGATTAAGAGCACCATGTTGTTTGCTATGGAACCGAGCTTCAAAATTGTTTTGAAGAGTATCCCGCCCTTCGAGATTCTCGAGGAGCTGAAAACCATGTTTCGACTCAGCCCGTTCAGAGATATGAGATCTCCGAGAAGTTCTTTAACCGCAAGATGGAGGAAGGGAGTTCGTTAGTGAGCACGCCATAAAGATGTCTGCTACACTCAACGCCTTGAGCAACCGGAATGCACGATTCGGAGGAGCTCAAGATTGAGTGGTTCGAATCACTCCTCCCAGCTACAAAAGTTTTGTAGTGACTCATAATCGATTGGTTCAACTACGATCACCGAGCTCTTCGCAAGTCAAGGCGTGAAGTGGACATCAAGAAGGATAATCATGTGTTGATGGTCAACAAGCCCTCCTTTAAGAAAGGTAAGGAGCAAAGAAGCCCTTCAAGAAGGTCGCTGAATGCCCCTGCGAGAAGAAGCTCAGTGGTCCCCAAGCCTTTAATCGAGTGCTTCTATTGCAAGGACAAGGGTCACTTTGGAAGAATCGTCCAAGTACTTAGCGGACAAGAAGGCTGGCACCATCAAAGGTATATTTGATATACATGTTATTGATGTTTTCCTTACTAGCCCTCGTTGTAGTGCACGGGTATTTGATACCGGTTCGCTAATATTTGTAACTCGAAGCAGAGCTACGGAATAGACGGGCTTTGCGAGGGATGAGGTGACGATGCGCGTTGGCAACGGATCAAGAGTTGATGTGATGGCCGTCGGCACGCTCTCCTTAGTTTTACCTTCGGGATTAGTTTTAAACCTTAATAAGTGTTATTATGTGCCTGCGTTGAGCATGAACATTATTTCTGGATCGTGTTTTGCAAGACGGTTATTCATTTAAATCGGAGAATAATGGTTGTTCTATTTATATGAGTAACATCTTTTATGGTCATGCACCTCTTGTAAATGGTTTATTTCTTCTAAGTCTCGAAAGGGATGAAACACACATCCATAACATTGAGGCTAAGAGATGAAAAGTAGATAGTGATAACACTACTTATTTATGGCACTGTCGTCTAGGTCATATTGGTGTAAAGCGCATGAAGAAACTCCATTCTGATGGACTTTTGGAGTCTCTTGATTTTGAATCATTTGACACATGCGAACCATGCCTCATGGGCAAGATGATCAAAACCCCGTTCTCCGGTATGATGGAGCGAGCAACGGACTTGTTGGAAATCATACATACCGATGTATGCGGACCGATGAGTGTTTCGACCTTGGTGGATATCGCTATTTCCTCACTTTTACCGATGACTTAAGTAGATATGGGTATATCTATTTAATGAAACATAAATCAAACATTTGAAAAGTTCAAAGAATTTCAATGAAGTGGAGAACCATCGTAATGTAAAGATTAAGTTTCTACGATCCGATCGTGGAGGTGAATATTTGAGTTATGATTTTCTCACGCATCTTAAAGCAAGTGGAATCGTTTCACAACTCACGCCACCCTAACACCACAACAATGGTGTGTTCGAGCGGAATCGAACCCTATTAGATATGGTCCGATCAATGATGTCTCTTCTTGATTTGCTATCATTTTGGGGTTATGCATTAGAAACCCGCATTCACTTTAAATAGGGATCCATCTAAATCCGTTGAGACGACACCGTATGAACTGTGGTTTGGTGCTAAACCTAAGTTGTCGTTTCTTAAAGTTTGGGGATGCGAAGCTTCGTCAAGAAGTTGATGCCGGACAAGCTCGAACCCAAAGCGAGAAATGCGTCTTCATAGGATACCCTAAGGAAACTATTGGGTATACCTTCTATCACGCAACCGAAGGCAAAGTGTTTGTCGAAGAACGGTTCCTTTCTTGAGAAGGAGTTTCTCTCGAAAGAAGTGAGTGGGAGGAAAGTAGAGCTAGGCGAGGTTATTGAACCTTCTCTTGAATTGGAGAGTAGCGCAGACCTGAAATTGTTCCGGTCACTGCACCAACAATAGAGGAAGCTAATGACAAGGATCATGAAGCTTGGACGATCTGTCACATTGAGCGTCGCAGTCGACAAGGTCGCGTGCCTCCCGAGTGGTACGGCAACCTGTCTTGACTGTCTTGTTAGTAGAAGACGGTGAACCTCGAACTATGAGGAAGCGATGATGAGCCCGGACTCGAGAAATGGTGGAAGCCATGAAATCCAATTGGGATCCATGAGCGAAAACCAAGTATGGACTTTGGTGGACCCTCCTAGCGACCGAAAGGCCGTTGAGTGCAAATGGATCTTCAAGAAGAAAACGGACGGATGGTAATGTTACCGTCTATAAAGCACGGCTTGTCGCAAAAGGTTTTCGACAAGTTCAAGGTGTTGACTACGATGAGACTTTCTCTCCGTAGCGATGTTTAAGTCCATTCGGATTTTATTAGCAATTGCTGCGTTTCATGATTATGACATATGGCCGATGGATGTCAAGACCGCTTTCCTCAATGGCAACATTGATGAAGAGTTGTATATGATGCAACCCGAAGGTTTTGTCGATCCTAAGGATGCTAGTAAAGTATGCAAACTTCAGCGTTCCATTTATGGACTGAAGCAAGCATCTCGGAGTTGGAACCTTCGTTTTTATAAAGTGATCAAGAGTTTTGGATTTGTTCCAAATTGCTACGAAGCTTGTATCTACAAGAAAGTGAGTGGGAGCTCGGTGACGTTTCTGGTACTGTATGTGGATGACATATTGATTATCGGAAATGACATCAACATGCTTAACGATGTGAAGAGTTATTTGAACAAGTGTTTTTCAATGAAAGACCTAGGTGAAGCTGCTTATATATTGGGCATCAAAATCTATAGAGATAGACAAAGACGCCTGATAGCATTAAGCCAGAGTACATACCTAGACAAAGTTCTGAAAAGGTTCAGAATGGATAAGGCAAAGAAAGGTTCAATACCTATGTTATCGTAAGATATTGAGCAAGGCTCGGTGTCCATTCACGGTAAATGATAGGAAGCTATGAGCAAAGTGCCTTATGCCTCGCCATAGGTTCCATCATGTATGCCATCTTGTGTACTAGACCGATGTGTCCAATGCTCTTAGTTTGACGGCAGATATCAAAGTGATCCGAGTGGAACCTTTGGACAGCCGTGAAGAACATCCTAAAGTACCTAAATAGGACTAAAGAAATGTTCTTAGTCTATGTGGGTGATGAGCGACATTGTCGTAAAGGTTACGTCGACGCTAGTTTTGACAATCGACAAGGATGATTCTAAATCTCAGACGTGATACGTTTATATTTTGAATGGAGGAGCTGTGGAGTGGAGAAGCTGCAAGCAAAGCGTGATCGCGGGATCTACATGAAGCGAATACATGGTCTGCTGCAGAAGCATCAAGTGAAGGAGTTTGGATCGAACTTCATCATCGAGCTTGGCGTGGTTCCAAGTGCATTGGACCCACTGGAGATATTGTGTGACAACATCGCGCCATAGCACTCGCTAAGGAACCAAGATATCATCCAAAGACCAAGCATATCAACCGCAAGTTTCATATAATCCGAGATTATATAGCAGATGGAGATCTGAAGATTAGCAAAGTACATACGGATCTGAATGTCGCAGATCCATTGACTAAACCTCTTCCACGTGTAAAACATGATAAGCACCTCAGTGCCATGGTGTGAGATTGTTGCCAGATGTAAACTAGATTATTGACTCTAGTGCAAGTGGGAGACTGTTGGAATTATGCCCTAGAGGCAATAATAAAGATGTTATTATTATAATTCTTCTTCATGATAAAGTTTATATTCCATGCTAGAATTGTATAAGCGGAAACATTAATACTTGTGTGGTTTGTGAACAACACCGTGTCCCTAGTACGCCTCTATGGACTAGCTCATTGATCAATGATGGTTAAGGTTTCCTAACCATAGACATGAGTTGTCAATTGATAATGAGATCATATCATTGGAGAATGATATGATGGACAGACCCAAACTAAGCAAAGCAATTAGATCGTGTCATCGTGTTCGTCTTTGCGAAGCTTTTCCTATGTCAAATATTGTATTCCTTAAACCATGAGATAATACAACTCCCTGGTATCAGAAGAAAGCTTTGAGGTCATCAAACGTCATCCTATGAGAGGGTGATCATAAAGGTGTCTCTCAGGTGATCGGAAAGTATCTGTTGGGTTGTATGTATCGAGATGGGATTTGTCCCTCCCAAGTCGGAGAGATATACTTCGGGCCCACTCGGTAATCGATATCAACACCGCTTGCAAGCATGTGGTTAAGGAGTTAATCACAAAGTGATATCGGATTACGGAATGAGTAAAGTACTTGCTGTGAACGGCATTGAACTAGGTATGACGGTACCAACGATCGAATCTCGGGCAAGTAAAATATCGCGAGACGAAGGGAATATATATATGGGATTGATTGAATCCTGGCATCGTGGTTCATCCGATATGATCATCGATGAATGTGTGGGAGTCAATATGGGTGCCCAGACCCCGCTGTTGATTATTGATAGAAGATCATGTCTGCATATTCTCGAACCCGCAGGGTCACACACTTAACGTATCTCGACGCTAGGATAGATTGGATAATTGGTTTATGAATTTTTGTTCGGATTCTCGGATGGGATCCGGGACATCACGAGAGGTTCCGGAATGGTCCGGAGAATAAGATTCATATAAGGCAGTGCAGTTTTTGGAGTTCGGAATTGTTCCGGGTTAATCGGTATTGTACCGGAAGCTTCTAGAACCTTCCGGAAGGGGACCAACGTGGCCCCACCTTCCGGGAGGGGCATGGGCCTATGAGGGAGTCCTGGCGCATTGGGCCAGGGCACAAGGCCCCATAAGGCCCAGCCGATCCTAGAGAGTTTAAATCGTTTAAACTAGAGATAGGGTTTCTAGAAGAGGGAGAGTCCATGCCCCCACTCCTTATCCTTTGGGCTTGGGGAGGGATAGGCGCCCCCTCTATATAAAGAGGGTGGGGCACCAACCCCACACCTTCCTCCAACCCTAGCCGCCCGCCTCTCCCTCCCGATCGCTTGTGGCGAAGCCTGCTGCAGAAATTCTCCACCATATACACCACGCCGTCGTGTTGTAGATCCAATCTATCTCTCCACCATACTTGTTGGTCCGAGGAAGGAGGAGACGCCGAGGTGCCGCACGTGCATCTCACGGAGGCACCGCCACTTGTGGTGCTAGATCGGATCGGATCGAGAAGGAGAAGTGCGACTACATCACCCACGCCCGACGAACGTTCATTGCGAATCTTCAAGGGTATGAAGATCTAATCCAATATCTCTCGTTGATTGCATCTCCTAGATTAGATCTTGGCTTTCCCTCTGTTCGCATCCGTAGAAAACTTTGATTTACTATGCCGCGAAACCCTTCAAATTTTTGGGATTGTCATCTAACACCAAAAGGGGGGATTGAAAGGACTATATCTTCCTATGCTGTTTTTTGGTGATAATGACAATCCCACTTGTGATCTAATTGTGCGCTTGAGTTTCAAGAAAAATGTTGTTGATGTATCCTTATAACTGTGTGGATGCTCTCTTGGGATCTCATGAAGACGATGGCCTATAGTTTTCTCCTAGTTTCTCTCCTTTTGTTGTTTTAGGTCACTGTACTATTAAGAGGGGGTCCATCTCGGAAGGCTGTGGGAAATCACTTGTTCTTGCACAAACCTATATGCACCGCCACAGCCATCCTACTATTCCGTGAGAGAGTGTTTACGATGCTTGAAGCCTTCTTTGTCTCATCGAACTTCCTATGGCCTAAGTTCAGCTTTTTCTCAGGTTAATCTGAGCTTTGTTCCGATCCTAGTTCCGCTCCAAGTTCCTCTGAAGGATCAGTAACCTTCTGTTTGAAGTGTTCTATTTGCCGGAACTTGGACCAGAACTTGCATCAGAACTTGTCCTGCCAGAAAGTTCCTGAGCAAAACTTCCGCCCAGCCACTTCGGTCGGAGACTTGTTCGCGACCCGAACCGCCCTAGTTCCGCTCCAAGTTCGCCGAAGGATTAGTAACCTTCTTTGAAGTGTTCTATTTGTGAACTTGGCCGAACTTGCATCGAAGTTCACGAAACTTCCGGTATGTTATGACCGGAACTTTCGGTCGAGCTTTTGGAGCGGGCTTCAACGGTCTGATGACCGTTGGAGCCGTGCTGGGCGGAACTTCCAGCCTCTCACTGGAAGTTCCGGTGAGTTCTTGATGGGTTGTAACAGTTCAAAGGAGGGGCCTATTTAAGGCGCCCCTCTTCTTCCTCCCACCTACTTCAAAAATTTTCTCTCTCCTCCATTAATGCTTGATCTTCACCTTACTAGATCTCTCTCTCTAGCCACTCAAATGACTTGATCTTTTGAGAGGTGAGGGAGGTGACCTAGATCTACACTTTCACCAAAGAAGATTTGATTTCCCCCACCCATCCTTTTGTGGATCTTGTTGCTCTTGGGTTTCTTGAAACCCTAAACGGTGTAGGGCATCCTCGGAGCTAAGGCTTGTGTTGTGAAGCTTCGAGGTGTCGTTGAGGGCCTCCAATTGAGTTGTGGAGCTTCCCCCTCAACCTTGGTGTAAAGGTTTCAGTTGGCGCTTTTAAGGTCACCGGTTAGTGGATTGTGAGGCCTTCTTTGTGGGGGATCTCACCGGAGAAGAAGGTGAGGCCTTTGTGGCGCTCGGGTGACCTTGTGTGGTCCCGACACCTCTCCAACGTAGACGTAGCTCCTTGGGAGTGAACTACGGGAATTATATCTCCGTGTCCCCGCTCTAGTTACTTCGTTCTCTTCCTTTACTTCTTGCTACTTATCGTTCTTATGGTTATTGTTAGTTATCTTGCATTTAGGTTGTTCACTTAGTTGCACATCTAGATAACTTTCCTTCTCGTTGAGCCTAAAAGTGAGAAACAAATTAAAATTGGGTAGACTCCTATTCACCCCCCTCTAGTCGTATCAAGTCGGTACTATCAGATGCTATAGTAGGAATCATGCTGCGGTATGGTCCTTGTATGGATTGACGTAGATCCTTGCGTGTGCAGCGGTGGAGGCGACACTTCTGGGGATGGAGCGGCGGCACGCCTCAAAAATTTGAGTGTCTTGGTATCGATCAAAGGAACAACTAGATAAATTAAGCCCAATATGTTCGTATATTCACTTCGGCTCCCAGGTACAAATGCACTCATTGTGAGAAAATATATTTTGAAATGTCAAAATATTTTAAAAATTCTAATTATACATTCAATATTTTATGTTGGTTCAGAAGTTTTCGGGATAAAAGAACATAATATATGTTATGTATAAAAGACAAAAAGTCACGTAAATACGACTATTTATGTGACATTGTTTTTCTTTTTTATACACGACACATAAAATATTCTTTCGTCCCGAAAACTTATGAACCATCATAAAATATTTGAATATATGCGTACAATTTTTTTTCAAATTTTTTGATATTTCGAAATACGTTTTCATATAATGGTCCATTTGCACCTATGAGCCGAATTGCCACCTCCCAATATGTTCGTCATTTTCCCAAACAATTACTAACTGGGTTTATTAGACCAAATCTTTCTCATCAGTTAGATGCGATTATACTAGTTGTATTTAAGTGAGTATTAAAAGGTGCCATAGAAGTTTCCTTTTTGGTAGAACTAGGAAACATGTGTTTTTTACAATTCCTCTTGAGAGCGTGTACATCTTCTAGAGGTATGTCTAAATGGTGGAGCCATCGAGTCTAGCAAAAATTTGTTAGAACCTATGTCCAGTATGAGACACAAGGCAAAGAGAATCTAACTGCAAAATAGTCCACTCGTCATTTCGTAGCAGCCTTTATTATTTTGTGGGATCCACGTTGATGCTAAATGGTGGAGCATACGGCAATTTCTTAGACTATAGTTTGCTTTTTTTCTTTAGATATATCTAAACTCTGCGCATGCCCTAATTATGGTTTGCTAGCAAAAAATGCAAACCGCCATGAAACTTGTCATGGATGAAGAATGTTGTGGTGTGTAGTGTGGATGTTCACTTTATGAGAACCTTATGACATGTTTGTGTGGCAAAAAACTGTGTGATGTTTTGCATATGCCAAAGCTAGATTCATGGCTCGACATCGATCTAGATTTATGAATTGGGAAATTTGCACCCGCTCTAACGTCGTTACTGTATGTTGTGGACATGGGTTCATATCTAGTGATCTATGCAGTTGATTCAAAGGCCATATGGATGTGCATATCTAGCCCTCTGAGTATCCCACTATTTTCAATCAATATATTTCAATTATTATACTGAAATAAATTTTTTCCACTCACGGACATTTGATTTTTTTACTATCTAAAAAATACGAAGGTGTTCCGTTTTCTGCCGCTACGTCTTCGTCCTTCGTCGCGCTCTCGCCCACGTGCAGGTAGTCGTCGCCTAATTTAGCTCCTGCCCCATCACGCTAATTTAAAGCACGCCCGCAGTCATCGGCTTGAATCCCGAAATTATCATGCTCCTCACGCAATCCTTTGCTAACCCCTGCCTTGCGACCAATATATCCCTCTCTTAATCGTCTTTTCCTTCCAATTCATCAAGATCCATTAACAAAAGCACGGCCTCCGCACTCCGCCGCACACTGGTTGGCTCCCACTCGTCGATGTCATTCCGTCATGTGCCGGGGATGTAGGAGCTCCTTTGTCATTCTGCGCTGAATCCTGACTTCCCACCGCCGCTCGACCGCGCAGGATCCTACCTGTCCGCCTCCACTTTCCCGCTCGCTGGAGAGTACCTTGACTGCCGCCTCTCTGCCTACTCCGACTCCGCCTGAGCTCGGCTAGGACAGGAGCTCGCTTGACCGAGCGACAAGCCCATGACCTCGGTGGGGTATCAAATTCCTCCTACGCGTGTTATTCTAACTGTAATCCTCTCCTTCTCATCTTTGGTTGTTTTGTGCTTGCTAGGTGCTTGATGAAATTCCAATATGAAATGTGCGTCCATGGAGAACCCCATCCTCATTGTCGGCTCCCGCCCCGTTATGCTACCGAGTTTCCCAATCCAATGAGGATGCACGCATGGAGACCCTTCGATCCCAATCAGATGATGACGACATGTCTTACACAATGGACATGCCCAAGTATCTTCCTCTCCCCTCAGACAAGCTGAAGCCCGGGTCATATTTTGCCTTTTCTGTTCCAAATAGCATTTGGATTTGCTATTGAGAGTGCCTGTAACCCTTTGGTTCTGTAGCATGAAGGATGAGGTGATCCATATGAACCTTAACAACTCAGAAGCAATGGTGGTGAGTGACATGTGCTTGCTCAATGCTCCTAGGTGTTGCAGCATTGAGGTAGTGCTGGGATAAGCAATCAACTTTACCTGGACTGACAAGACGATTGGAAGCAGTTCAGGAAGGAGACCATGACCCGGTGTCGCCTGCTCGCCAAGCCCGCCGCCGTTGATAAGGTCGAAACCCAATGCGCGAGCGAGGTTCTGTAGAACAGCGCCAAGGGGAGAGAGGTCATGGAGCGGGTCTGCTGATACCTCGAGGCTGGGACCGCCTATGCCGCGTCTTCCTCCATCTAAACTTGGTCCGGTATACGCCTTATCTCTTAGCCGTTCTGGATCCAGTAGAGCCAAAGGCTTCGCTTGATCTGTAATATTGCTCAATTAGTCATTTGTTAATTCTTAACACAAATTCTTATGCAACTAATCACAAAATTAGTTGCACAAAATTTTATGCCTAATCGACATTATGGTTTTATTTGCGTACTCTACATATATTATATAGGTCCAATCTGAGAATCATAGAACTATAAGAAAATAAAGAACATGTCCCGATAATACTAATGAAATAACTCTTTGTCTCTATATGTGCAGACCGATACAGCTGATAGAGGCTTTGTTTTGTACATGATCTGAATCCTGAATGAATGGAATATGTGGAGTAATTTAACTTTTTTTTCTTTCCTTTCTTTTAAAATCTAGGTACCTGATTTTGTAAGGAGATGGATCATGTGAGAACAACCTCGGCACCTGGCCCATCATCCTTGACCTCAACCTGTAACAAAGGTACCTACAAGCATCATTCTTTTCTTTCAATATCTAGCTCATCATGTCATTTTATCTATGAAATTTATTTTTCTAAAAGTGGCGTTTGCATATCTTTCATCATAAGGAGTTCTTCTTTGTCATGGCGAGATTGCTGCAGGTGAGGATGCACCGCCACCTCAAGGGGCTCAACAAGCTGGCTGTCAAGAGGATTGGGGTGCGTACACTGAACCAGATTTTGTTTCTCTATCCTTGATCTATTGAATGCAAAGAGAAAACTGGTCGGTGGCGATTCTGTTTGGCTAAAGTCAAAGCTAACGTTTGTAACTGGTGTAGTTCTTAGGTCGTCTCTTAAAATTACACTCTGATTCAAAATAACGGTCTTTAGGGGATTAATTTTCTGGTTTTCCTTAGGGCTGGGCTGATACGCTTTCTCGCTTTACAATTTTTGCAAATTGTTCATCTTCCTTCTCGCTACATCACACATATACCTAAGCAACATTTTCAATAATGTTTTATGATCTTTGTCTGCTTCCATAACACTGATTCTAAAACACTTCTTAATTATGTAACACTTATTCTAAAAAAAATCCTTGCATAACATATGGTCGTTTGAAGTAGTTATGTTTGCATAAAAACATATATAATGATGATTGATGTATATATATATATATATCTTATTTAGTTTTATGCACCATACAGTTTGGGAAGTTGTTTGATATAAATAAGGTACTGTTTTAAATGAATCCATTTAACTCTCGTAAAACAACAGTGGTGCATGCATCTTCCAGAACAATCTACAGTTCCTTTCATGATAGACTTTCTGATTCTACTGAATTGGTGGCAACTCCGAAAAGTAGGACGAAGACTGAGAGGCTGGTTGCTTGAACCTAGCTGGCATCGTGGTTTAGAGTTCTTTGCCAAAAGAAGGCCCTGATAGTATTAAGGTGTGTCAAAAAACCTTTTATGCAAGCACTTAAAATGATATAATGCACTGAACAAATATATGATTTTTGAAGTTTATAGCCTGTGACTATGTTGTTGTAATAACTGATATCTTCTTTTGGTACCAGCTGGCATTGTTTTCTTTAACCGGAGATCATGTTGGAGCTTGAATCCCGACAGTCGCATCCGTTTGGTAGTTCATAAACAAAGTGAGGCAATTACTTAGGAATTCAACATGGAGCCTAGATTTTCTTAGAAATTTTTGAAAAGAAAGAAAATAAATCATATTTTGAAGGTTCATACAATTCAGGGAAAAACATGCACATGGTTATGAAGATGATGCTGCATACATGTGAAATTTAAATATATTTATACACCAAAAAATTAGGAGATATAAGTCAATACGTATTTCATGCATTGCAAATTAAGCCCCATAGGCAGAAATTAATCATTTTCTATCTCTGTAAATAATCATTTTCAACTCAACAAAGAGTACTATATTAGATGATAGGAATAGCTAGGTGAAATCCTTCTTATAGTTTCTCTAAAAATCGTAGGTACTTCTGGAGGGAAAATATCAGGAGACCTACATGTGGAAGTGACAGAGAAGAAGGGAGAGAGTACGATTGCTTAGATCAATTCAGGTGTGCTTTATGACGATTTCCTTGCTAGCGTCGTTTTCCATCCCAAAGAAGTATGTTATCATTAATCGCGCCGTAAACACACAACATTAGAAAATATCTCCTGAGTTTGTGCAATTCTCCTGATTTGGGTGTATTTTATAAAGTGCATGTTTCCATAAATTTCTTTAGTTTGCTTAATTTTCTACAGTTTGGTTTCGGCATTGTTTTATTGACTGGTAAACTTATATTTATCATCTGGTAGTAGGTGGATGAATTTTTACGAAGGAAGCTTGCTAAATAAGACGTCGATAAGGAGCCGAAAGCATTTGTGGACCTACTCAAGTGTTCCAAAGCATTGCCTCTGGACTGTAAGCCTTCTAAAAGTTCATGGTTGATGGATGAGAAGATAAAACAAAAAATCGAGTCTCTTCAGGCATATGCGACTGATGCATGTAACGACACACAAAGAAGAATGGTAGGAAATGTACTATCCTATTGACATACCATTATATGTTTATTTTTCAAAAAATAATATTAATCTGGCATCATGCTTTGTCAAGTCAAATATTTTACTTTGCCTTTGTGCTGACGCTTGTGTATATGGTTGTTAATTTGATGGCAGATTCTGAGGGCTTCTCATAAATATTGGGTACTTCCCTGTGCATGTCAATCTTGATCTGTTCAGGTATGATATTCAGACCATATGTACTAAGGAAGTCTTATCTGTTGCTGAGGAGCTTCTGGAAGATTGGCCCGATTCAGATAAGGTGTATTTAGTTACTCTAGAAATCTTACCACATATATGTGTATGTATGTATCCACTCAATATATCAGTCATTTCTCTTTCAGCATATCAGGAAGGATCTTTTAAGTTTGAGAGTGTGTGCCATTGATGTGGATGAGGCTGATGAAGTATGTTTCTATTATTTTTACCTACACACCTTCCACAAGAGACTACATATTATAATTCCGCTACTCATGGACAAATCCGTTGAACATTTCATTTTTTGGTAACTCAGCTTGATGATGCACTAAGTGCAACTAGACTACCTGATAGTAGGATAAAAGTATGTATATATGTAGCTGGACCAACATGCTTTGTTCAACCTCGGGGCATCATTGAGAGGTTATTGTTGCATCTCATGCTCAACAGTTCTAAATTTCCTATCAATAGCATTGTTGCATCTAGATGTGGCAGTTATGAGCTATGGACTAACCCAGCTAAACCTTGGCAAGGGCTGCCCCTGCCCATCGATAGCAGAGTTCGATCCTTATTCAATGCATCAGTCATTTTCAACCTTGGTGATGGTGAGAGTTAAGTTCTAGACTGATTCATGGTCCAGGGGCAGCAACATATGTGATCGAGCCCCCGATCTATTCGTTGTTTGCACTAGGCGCAGCTCACAGTCCAAGAAGCACTCTCAAACAGGAGATGGACAAGTCACTTCCACAAATTGTGGAATTATGGGAACTTATGGGTCATATCCAACTAGATCCTAATAGGAAAGATCCAGTAATATGGCGATGGAAAAAGGATGGGGTTTTCAAGGTTGTGTCAGCATATGCAATTTAGTTTGAAGGAGCCATGTTTTTGGGTACCAATAAGCTGATCTGAAAGTCAAACGCGAGTAGATTTTATCTTGGCTTGTAGTTGCTAGGGAAGTGTCAGGTGCTAATAATTTACAAGAGAGGAATTGGCTATGCAACCCTATTTGGTCACTCCGTAGAGTTGAGCCTAAAACTTTTGTTCATCTCCTCGCTAATTTCTCTTTCACAAATTTGCTCTGGAAGCTCGTGATGGACTACTGTCATTTGACAAACACAGGGGCTATGGGCAATGTGTCATCGCTGGCTGATTGGTGGCTCACAACTTCAACTCATGTCCTGGCTCAGCATCGCAGAGGATGAAGTTCCAATGTGCAACTTGTCTGGTGGATAGCATGGAAAGAAAGGAATGGGAGGATTTTTTAGCGTCACGCATCGCCGCTGCCGCCGGTTCTAGCTCAATTCAGAGATACCCTCACGCTCTGGAACCAAGCCAGACGAACCAGAATGCTGCTACTCATAGGAAGACTACGTGAACCTGACTGGGTCTCTTGCAAGCTGCTCGCTTTTTGTCATCCGAATCGGTTGGCTTGATGTTGCAACATTGTGTTTAGCTTCTTTTCTTTTTCTTTGTTTCATTCCAGTTCAACTGTGGTTAGGATTCCCTCCAAACATGTTACTCTCTCATTAATCAATGAAATGTTACGATGTAAGAACTTTCATAAAAAAAGCATTGTTTATTATTCGCAAATATATATATAATATTTTTCCCACAGGGAAGCCAGAACCGTGACTTTGCATCCACATGGAAGGTAACTGTCTGCTATATTTCCATTAGTATTTTCTCGGTCAGTCTTTTGTTTCCTTTTCTTTTCTTCAGAGGTATTATATTTTTCTTTTATAGTAAATGTAACGAAGTTGTTTACACTTTGATTGCCCGCCTATAATTTGTGTGTCCGTGCTTACGTTCATACCTTAGCAACACTATCAAATAGGCCAGACATGTCAAAAGAGGGCCAGCCAGATTGGATACGATGTTCCGTGATTGTAAAAATGTTACAATGTGATTTTTTTTTGGAAATGAGCGTTTTATTACTCAACAGTAAGTTTACACCCGGCCTCTGCATAGCTAGGATGCACACAGCCAAACAACCACAGTCTCGGTCGAAAACAAGAAAATCTGGAATATAAAAAAAATGTAAATGAAAGCATAGTTCTCCCAATTATCTAAGAAAGATCTATTTACAACGGTTGCTGCCATCCATGCCGGGAGAAGACATCTCGTGTCGTATCTTCCAACCGCCTACAACCCTCCGCAAACAAGTCGCAGAACTCCATACGTTGTAGAGAAGTCCATGATCGGAGGACAGCCGTGGCCCGATAGATAACCTGCAATGGAGAAGATACAACATTATTAAAAATCTTGTCATTTTTACATAGCCAAAGCGACCAAATAATGGCAAGCGCTCCCACCCTAAATAAAGTCTCATATTTATCCTCAATCCATTCATCCAGTTGCCAAAAACATTGACTACGATCGAGGAGGAGATAAACCAGAGGCTATTTGGATGATTGACCATATAGCACGAGCAAATTTACAATGGAAGAATAAATGACGTATTGTCTCATTATGATGACAATATACGCATTCAGTGCTACCATGCCAATTCCTCCTAACAAAATTATCTTTTATGAAAATCACCCCTTTACGGAGATACCAAGCGAATATATTCGTTTTAAGGGGTATCCTCAACTTCCAAATTTTACTATTGTCATCGACTAGAATATTAGGTTGAATCAAAGCTCTATAAAATGAATCAACAGAAAAATTTACACTATATAATAGTTTCCATTTAAATTCATCTATACCCTCAGATAGCTGTATCCTGGATAATCTTACTAAGAGATTATTCGAAGACACCAGTCTAGGACCTAAGAGACTTCGTCTGAAAGACACATTAGGAGGATTGGTTTCCATTACCTCAGCGAGAGTATCCCTTTTGTGTCTAACAATCGAATATAGAGCTGGATATTGTTCACGGAGAGAAGTTTGGCCAAGCCATTTATCTTCCCAGAACCTAATCCGTGAATCATCCTTAATATTAAAAGTGCCAAACCGGAAGAATTATGTTTTGGAAGCCATTGGTCCAGCCCAAAAGTGTGAATCACCTGGTTTCCAAACCAGTGTAGACACCGTTTTTGAGCCAACATATTTCCTCCATATAATAGTTTGCCAGACCCCTTCTTCAGTAAGAAGTTTGAATAACCATTTACCCAATAATGCAGTGTTTTTGACTTTTCAATCATGTATGCCCAATCCACCATATTTTTTGGGTCGGAAAACAACATTCCATTTGGCCAGTCGATATTTTTTTCTCACTATCCCCTTGCCAAAAGAATCTTGAACGGAAATAGTCCAGTTTTGATAAGACTCCTTTTGATAACTATAAGAATAATATCATATACAGTACCATGTTGGTGAGTACTGAATTAATGAGGACCAGTCTTCCACCAAGGGATAGCAATTTACCCTTCCAACTATTAAGACGTTTCTGAAGTCTTTCTTCAACGAGTTTCCATTCAGCAACCGTAAGACGCCGATAATGTATCGGTATTCCCAGATAATTGATTGGAAATTGCCCGTGACCACAGCCAAAAAGATCGGCATACAGGTGAGCCTCGTCTTTAGCCTATCCAAAATAATACAAATCACTCTTATGAAAGTTTATTTTCAATCCAGAAAGCTGCTCAAATGCTGAAAGTATTAGTTTCAGGTTCTTGGATTTCTCCAGATCATGTTTCATAATAGTATTGTATCATCGGCATATTGAAGAATAGATAGACCACCATCAACAAGATGTGGAACCAATCCTTCAATTTGGCCATCAGCCTTCGCTCTCTCAATAAGGATAGCCAGCATATCTGCCACTATACTAAATAATATAGGCGATAATGGATCCCCTTGTCGCAGCCCTTTTTTGGTCTGGAAGTATTTACCTATCTCATCATTGATATTAATGGCAACACTACCCCCAGTCATAAAAGACTGTTTGAGAGCACACCACTCTTCAGAAAAACCTTTCATACAGAGTGTTTGCTGTAGGAAAGACCAATTAACTTTATCATATGCCTTCTTAAAATCGATCTTGAATAATACCCCATTTAATTTTTTTGAGTATAGTTCATGAATCGTTTCATGCAGGGTTACAACGCCATCTAAGATGTTTTTCCCATGCATGAAAGCGGTTTGAGAAGGTCGAACAACATGATCAGCTACTGAATTCAGTCTAATCGTAGTAACCTTTGTGAAAATTTTAAAACTAACGTTAAGAAGACAGATTGGACGATA
Source organism: Avena longiglumis (assembly GCA_030063025.1). Classification (NCBI taxonomy): domain Eukaryota; kingdom Viridiplantae; phylum Streptophyta; class Magnoliopsida; order Poales; family Poaceae; genus Avena; species Avena longiglumis. The sequence goes on along the minus strand of CP125978.1, from coordinate 347,315,131 downwards.
CTGTTGTATACGTTCTGTATTGTTAACCTTAGGTAATAAAATTATGTTGCCAAAATTTAACCTGAATAGGTCCAGCTGACCAACATGTAGAAACTCGAACAAGCGCATCAAGTCAACCTTTATAACTTCCCAGAATGTTTTGTAAAACTCCGCTGGAAAGCCATCAGGTCCCGGCGCTTTGTTTGGTTCCATTTGGAAGACGGCCTTCTTAACCTCCTCCTCAGTATAAGGAGCAGTCAGAAAGTGATATGCATGTTAAAGCTCTTTTTATTGAAAAAGGTATATAACATCCAAGTCTGGCATACTTAGTTACCTGAATAGAAAACTAGGTGGGTGCAAAGTTGATCGAGTACACAAGACATCAATAAACATTAAACCAATGCTTTTTTGGGGGCTCTTTTCTACTTATGAGATAGATGCAGAGTGTCCGATACGATTTTTTGAATAAATGGCACATTGGTATGTTCCCTTGTTCACGAATTGAATCTATTAGTCTGATGGTTTTTCTAAGTGTGTACAACATGTGTAGATAAGAAAACAAAAGTGAGCTTATTGTTGACGATAGCGAATAGGGTGCCGATTGTGATGAACCATGAGCTAGAAAGTTGCTAGAGGAACGGAGGTGGATGGTGTCGTATAGGGGAGGGCTTCACCAATGAAAGGTATGTGGTTGATCTCATATTTGCAAGTGCCGATGAGTACAAATGATAAGCAAAGGGATTCACGCTAGATCCCTCGTGTCTTTAGTGATATTGTCCATCTCCATAGTCCGTTCTCACCCTGTACCACTCCGTCGTCGTGAGCTCGAGAGCTAGCAGTGCGGAAGGATAGACATTCATGATGGTGTCTGTGTTTAGTAGAGTACGGGTGGAGAAGATGTGTGCAGGAAAAATCAAATCGTTTTAATTTATCTATCATGATAAATTGTAAATGACCCTTCAACATTTTTCATACTCTCCGTCTTAAAATGGATTGTCGGATATATTTGACTAAATTTGTATGCATCTATGCACTAAACTCATAGATATATACGGATTTAGACAAATCTTCGACAACTATTTCAAAACGAAGGGAGTAGCAGAACCCATATACCTTACTATATATAATCGTAAAACTTTAGAGCCTGTGGCATCGCACGGGCATTTTACTAGTATTGAAAAAAAGTGAAAGACCACATATGGATTCGTCTGTACCGGGGTGATCATCCTGGGTCGGGCCGCGAGCCCACCAGGTGGGTCCTGTAACCGAACGAAGCCCAGACTTACTTGAGGTTGAGGGTGCACGCGTATAATGTCAGGCCTAGCCAGGTCGCTTATCGCTCAGGCCCAGTTTTAAAACGGGCGGCTCTTCTCTCGCTTCTAGGGTTTTAGGGTTCTACTCTTCGCCCTCTTCCCCATTCACCAGCCACCCTCCCTCCCCACGCAGCGACGGTCACCCATGGCGAGGAAGGTCGCGCAGCGCAGACCGGCGGCGCCTCCCGCTCCACCCGCCGCGAAGAAGGTTACCAAGGTCCCGTCGAAGGCGGCGAAGAGGGCAGCGCCTAAGAAGCAAAAGCTTCTTGAGTCCTCCTCCGACGACTCCGAGGCGGAGCAGCAGCAACTCCACGAGGAGGAGGAGGAGGATTCAGACGTTGGGGTCCCCTCTGGCTCCGACGCCGAGGAGCTCTCTGGCTCGGATGTCGGTAGCAGCGGCGATGAGGAGGAAGAGGATGACGACGAGGAGGAGGACGATGAAGAGGACAATGACGACCCCCTCGCTGGCGACTTCCTCGCCGGCAGTGACGACGACAGTGGTAACGCTCTGATCAGTTGATGATTAGAAACGTACTAGTATTGAATTGACTTAGCTTCGGCAGCTTCATTGTTTTTCTATCAAGCCATTCTCTTGTAAAATTCATGTCAGTTGGTAACAACGCACGGCTGTGTAAGTTTTTCTACCTCGGGAATCGCCATTGATGGAATTTATTGGCTTTCTTAGACAAGGGAGACGACTCTGGTGATGAATCAGATGGGTCTGATGACTTGGAGGCAAAATCAGCAGCTCTCGATCGAAAGAAGGAGAAGGCTGAAGAAGAAGCAGAGGAGGAACTTCAAATCAGCATAAGATCAGAATCCGATGAATTCCGATTGCCCACTAAGGAGGTTGCCTTTTCTCATTTGTTCTCAGGGGTTGTTTTGGTAATGCAATTTGTAGGGTGCATGGACTTATCATGGTTTATAACTCTACAGGAGCTGGAAGAAGAGGCACTTGGACCACCTAACCTGCCAAATCTGAAAAGGAGGATTTCAGAAAGTGAGTTATCGTTTGTATTTGTTGGATTTACGTTCATAAGTTTCTTAAAAGACGCAGAGAGAGAGAGAGAAAAAAATTTGTGATGATTTAGGACAAAACTAATTGCTGCTTGTATTAAGATGCATTTTTTATGTAAACTCTACTTGCAAAGTCAGCATGTAATGCAAGGAATGAGTAGAGACCGTGTGCAATCTATACTGCTTGTCTCTTAGCATATTGCCACAGTTTCAGGGTGATGTCAGTATATGTTCAATCGATTATCTGTATGTGTATGCACTTGAATTTTAGACCTTTCTGATTTTTCTTCTCATTTTGTCTGGGCTTTCCTGTCTAGTTGTCCGGGTACTATCAAACTTTAGCAAGCTGAGGCAAGAAGATGTTCCAAGAAAAGATTATGTCGACCAGTTCAAATCTGATGTTATGTCATACTACGGATACAATGAGTTTCTCATTGACTCATTTGTTGAGGTGAGCTTCCTACGACCCTATCTCAAGCAGCGATTGCTTGTATATTCACTGCATTATTTCTTTCAGTTGAGTTGTGGTGATCCAGCTGTCTGAGATTAGTAGTTGCAACTTGTCTCTGGCATGCTTGTTCAGAAAGTTACTACACTTTAGTTGCTGGTGTCGTTAACATTCTTTGTGCTACAACTGTGCAGATGTTCCCAGCTGTTGAGGTTGTTGAGCTACTCGAATCGTTTGAGAAAAGACCACCTGAGTGCTTGCGGACAAATACACTAAAGGTAATGCTATATTGAGTCAAAAAATTTATGTATATATATGCCACCAAAGATTTTATAGTTATTCATCTCGGACTGTAGATTCATCTCTGCTTCATTAAGTCTGTCTCTTATCTTGTTTGTGGGGTTTGCAGACCCGTAGGAGGGATCTTGCTGCTGCTCTTATTCCAAGAGGGTTTAATCTGGATCCGATAGGAAAATGGTCAAAGGTTTGCTTTCTTTCTGTATAGTTTCTATACAACTAAATAGTACAGAGTGTGTACTCTTGAAAGAAACAGTACATAATACTAAAGCAACTGTATGAACGATTCAGGTAGGATTAGTTGTGTACGACTCCACTATTTCATCTGGTGCCACTGTTGAATATATGGCTGGACATTACATGGTATCCTTTTTCTCCCCTCTATCGTTTTGTTAAGATTATTTTTTACTCTCCTTCTACCGACAAGAAAATAAAATTTTAAAACACTGCAATGACAGAAACAAGGTGCAAGTTCTTTTTTACCAGTGATGGCTCTTGCTCCTCAGGAGAAGGAGAGAATTGTTGATATGGCGTAAGATATCTCCCTTTTTGTATCATAATCATTTTGCTATAGTTTATTTTGTTCAAGTATAATAGATTTTTTTTTGCATGTATGTAACCCTTCTCATGCTATCCTAATGCATCGCATGTTTACTTCTAAATTTATGTTAATCTTCAATTGAGTTTTCCATGTGGACCTTGTGGTGGAAGTTACAACCATGCCTCCAAATATGCAAACTGATTATTTTCTTGGTTCCAGAGCTGCCCCAGGTGGCAAAACCACATACATTGGAGCTCTGATGAAAAATACTGGTTAGTTCATTATTATATGCCTGTCTTGATTACCATGTGTCCCTTCCTTCAGAGTAATTTAGTTACTTGATGTTGTTTAGTGCTCCCTCTGTTTCATAATATAAGATGTTTTAACATTGTGAAAGGAGTGTATCTAGACCTCTTTAGTATGTAGGTTCGGAGTGACTAGGAGTGAACCCCACACTAAAAGAGGTCTAGATACACTCCTTTCATAAAGCTAAAACTCTTATATTATGAAACGGAGGGAGTAGCCTGTTAAATGAAGTGCAATTTACACCATTTTCTTCATCTGCCGTACAGGAATAATATATGCAAATGAGCTCAATGAGAAAAGGTTGCATGGACTGTTGGGCAACATACATCGCCTGGGTGTTACAAATACCATAGTTTGTAATTATGATGGTAAAGAGGTGAGTAGACAGTACAACTACTAAATGGTTCATTGGTTCTTAAGGCCCCGTGTTGAGCATTTTGTAAGCCAAACGCCAGACCGTATCAACTAGTATGCAATTAGTTAGTATCATAAATAATTGATCCTGTCAAGAACAATACAACCAAGATAACATTATCTTTCGTAAAAAAATATTAAGTGAAATTAGAATGTTTTTTTACACCCGCAGCTAATATAGGTACTGTAGCTAATGAGATCTTGTTCATTTCAATCCTGAGAGAATGAATTTGGAATCCTACTAGTTTCCAGTTGCTTCAGTTCACATTGCATCATGTTCTCATTGATATCAATATTTTATGATAATAACATCCAATTTATTTCAGCTCCCGAAAGTACTCGGAATGAGCTCAGTTGACAGAGTGCTGTTGGATGCGCCCTGCACGGGCACTGGTGTTAGTACAATCTATTTCATATAATCTTCTGAATCAAGAGTACTCTGTCTTTGCTATTTCACTCTGTAGATGATTTCTATTCATTTCTGCAGACCGTTTGGAAGGATGCACAAATAAAGACATCTAAGGACATTGATGACATCAGGAACTGTGCTTTCGTGCAAAAGGTGCATTTTGTATACAATTCACTTCCTAGGTTTTATAAAAAATAAACCTGCTTATACATGTTCCTACATCCACTCCAGTTGCTGTCCGTTTCCCCCTTAAAATTACTGACAGTTCTTATAACCCAGTAATTTTCTCCAAACAAAACCTGCTCACCTTGACTTGAGTTCATTTTCAATGTTGGTTTTGAAGCAATTAGTATATTTATGTCTCTCACTCTCTTATAAAGGGAAATAATATATATGAACCCAAGAAATATTCAATTCACTCGATCATTATTTCTAAGTTATGTCTGATGATAATCTAGACCTTTCAACTTTATTGTTTTCCCTAAAATAAATTAGAATCGGTTGAAGTATACATCCAGTAGATCCTTGATTATCTTTCATTTTAACACAACAACTCTGAGCAACTGATAAAATTGTTTTGCAGCAATTGCTGCTAGCTGCAATTGATTTGGTTGATGCGAACTCCAAAACTGGTGGTTACATTGTTTACTCAACTTGTTCGATGATGATTCCAGAGGTAAGCAGATTTTGTTTTTGCTGGATGATGATTCATCTTCAGTAACTGAACCCTCTCCCTGTTTTTGTAGAATGAGGCTGTCATCGACTATGCCCTTAAAAAGAGAGATGTGAAGCTTGTTCCTTGTGGATTAGATTTTGGACGTCCAGGGTATGTTAGTTCTACTCTTCCCTCCCTAGGAATTTATTCATATTCTTATGTTTTCCTGTTCATTGTACAGATACATTCGGTTCCGGGAGCATCGATTCCATACTTCTTTAGATAAAACACGGAGGTTTTATCCTCATGTCAACAACATGGATGGCTTCTTCGTTGCTAAGGTATATATATTGTGATATTTGATTTTTTTTCCCGGGAGAAGTCCTAGTATTTGTGAATCATAACCCCTCGGTTAGCTTCTTGAATCATCTTATCTTTCATAGCGTGGTACAATTGTTAATATACTCCCTCCGTCCAAGAATAGATGTCTTAGGTTTTTCAAATTTTGGATGAATCTATATACTAAATAGTGTCTAGATTCATTCATTTTTTGACAAATTTGAGACATCTATTTTGGGACGGAGGGAGTACATTGTGATATATTTTTTCTCGGGGGAAGTCCTAGTATTTGTGAATCATAATCCCTCAGTTAGCTTCTTGAATCATCTTATCTTTCATAGCATGGTACAATTGTTAATCCAGGAAATTTATGTGTGAACTTAACTTCTGTTGGCAAATGGTTTGATCAGGACATTTGCTTATTGGACTGGTTAAGATACACTGAATTTATCAAGTGTTGTTGATTATGAAAGTAAAACTCGAAATTCAAGCACAATATCTGATAAGGTTATTTCATTTCTTACAGCTGAAAAAGATGAGCAATACAATTCCAGTGTCTTCTGATTCGTCTAAAGATCCTGAAGAAGCGGCTGAGGGTGTTGATCTTGACAGTGATGATGAAGATGAGAAGGATGTTCCTGATGGACAACCCCCTAAGTCGAAAAAGAGAAATCACAAAGATGGAAAGAAGAAAAATGAAGAAGCAAGCATTCCTGAAGGGGCTGAAGACCAGAGACAGGCACCTGAAAAACCAGCAAAACAACTCAAGAACCATAAAGGTGTGAAGAAGAGCAGTGGCCCTAAAATTTCTGAAATGAATGGCGATAAGGAAGAAACACACACCGAACAAACAGTGCATGTCAAGAGCCATAAGGGTGCAAAGAAAAATGGCCCTAAAAATGCTGAAAGTAATGTTGACAATAAAGAACCAAGCAACGGAGAAACAGCGCAGGTCAAGGGCCAAAAGAGTGTGAAGAGAAGAAATGGACCTAAAAGTGCTGGAGTAAGTGCAGATAAGGTAGATACACCGGTGAACAGACCGAGCAGACTAGCCACAACAAGAAACCGTCGGATAAAATTAAAAAATCCGATTCCAAGAGCACCTCAGGGATCAAAGAAAAGAAACCGGTTTCTGACAACAAGCGGAAAAGGAAGTGGCAATTCAAGCTGAGGCGGGACTGGTAAGACGCTTATCTTTGGCCTACTATCCATTTTTTTTTTGCTGTGTGTTTATATGCTTACACCCGGTATTATATTGACAGGGAAGCAAAACAAAAGTCTGAGAAGAGGACGAAGGTATGAATGTTGGGGGTTCAAGACGGCCCCAATAGCCTTAAGCTAAGTTAAGTGAAATTGGATGTGCTATATATGAGAATGTAAACGGAAATACAGTACACACTCGATTTTGTATGGTGCTACTTTGGAAGGTAAAATTTTGTTGTATGCAGGAAGTGATTTTGTAATTTGATAATTATCATAATTTGTATTCCGTCTTGGTTTAATGCATGATTAGTCACTGTAGTTCCCAGCAATGTTTGGCATGGACATAGCATTTAGCCAGGTAGGGTGTTGGCGTAGCTGAAGTTCTATTGAATGTTGATGCATGATCAACCATCATGTGGGTCTTTTGCTCAGATGAAGCATATATGAACAACACTGCTCAGTTCTAAAATTTGGCAGTGTTTGCGGTCTTTTGCTCAGATGAAGCACCTTTGAACAACAATGTTCACCTGTTCTAACATTTAGCAGTGTTTGCGTTGGGAGTTTCTATAACGTCTATAAACTGTCATCCACAACCAGCAGCGAGTAAGTCATGCAACACCACACCTCCGACCATCAGATGATTTTAAGATAATATCTCAAGAATTCCTGCTGAGCTAGGAAGGGATCCATAACTACGGAACTAAAGAACCTGGACAAATCATGCAAGTTTGCAGCAGTTATATCTGGTTATCAACTTACCTGGCATTTTTTTTGTACCAAAGAAGGTAAGGAACAGTTGAATCTCTCAGAAAAAGAAAGACATGGAGACTAGAAATTTCTCAGGCAGACGGAATTTGCAAATACCAGAAACGCACAGTTTTGCTAATGCAAAACCACATGATCCAGAACATCCCAATTCCAACCAAATCATCACAAGATCATCACGTAGAACACCAGGGCCATAGCCTTGTTAACAACACATACAGCCAATGCGTGGAAAACTTTCAAGCTTAGGAGTTTCACCATCACAGACATTACGCAAAACAGATTTTCATCACCATCTCCATATCAGCTAGTAGTTCTCAAGTTCTAATCCTTGCGTTACCATGCACAAGTAGTATATTATTCTCAAATCAGACTTTTTACCGCGGTAGACTTAAGCCTGGCCTGGTTTTGAGGTTCCTTCCAGGGTTTCAGTTTGTGTTCTTGTAGATCCTGAAAGCGACGAACACGCTAGCAACAGCTGTAACAACAGCAAGAGTGGCGTAGGTGTCCTTCCTCTCCCAGGTCTCGAACCAGTTGGGCATCTGGCAAATCTTCATGTGCCCCTTCTTGCCACTTTCTTTGTCAGTCTCTGTCCTAGAGCTCTCGTGGTTATCCTCAGCTGGAACGCTCTTATCCTGTTTTTCTTCTGGCAGATCACTTTGGCAGCAGGTAAAGCCTCCTCCATTGCCCTGGCAGCATCCACCTGCAGATGCAGGGTTGCAAGAAGCACCGTCGGTTCCATTTGCTTCCTTGGCGCTTGATTCTTCTTCAGTCGTCATGTGCTTCAGCTCCAAAGCTTTCTTCTGCTGCTCTTCAGTCATACCCAACTGACCCCTGCATGATAGGATAGCACTGGTAAGTACCACTGTTAAAAGAGAGGTATCTGGCTATGGATCGAACATAGGGGAAAAGATCAAACTGAACATGAACAAGGCATATCAGGGCTTTATACAACATTTGTGAAACTACAATGAGATTAACCACAGAAGGTCAACCTTTAATTTTGAAGCCATTGCAAACGATCAATCAAGAACATTGGTAAATACAACACAATATCTTTATGTGGGCATCACACGAGCAGAATTACTCGTACAAATAAGTGCTTCAACATAATTCACAGAAAACTTCTCAGAAAGTATTCCTTAAATAGAAACAAATGAAGCCACAACAAGTACTCCTTAAATAGTTTATCTATGCTCTCCTTAGACGCATGTAGTAGTAACCTTACTTTTGGCTTGCTTTACTATAATGCTCAAGAAAAGAAAAAGCATTGAATGACAGACATTCATCCCAGTATAAATCCTTAACTAAACATTTGGTACTTGAAGTATCCAAATCATTTGGCAACAGGAGTACCTATAGTGCAGTAGACATACATGAACTACAACACATACCATGCAGATTTTATAATATCCCCAGAGCACTGATTATACACAGAATCTAGGTTGTACATTTGCATAAACATGACAGCGTCCATATACAACAGCAAGAGGAAAAGGATGCAGCATCTGAAATGTTTATTGTCCTCAATGAAACTATGAAACATGGATGCACATTATGTGTTAAAAAATATACTGTATCATAGAATGATTAAAAGAGGAAGCTTACCTACTGTACATAGAATGATTAAAAGAGGAAGCTTACCTCCATAGATGGTCCACAATCTCTCCTTGTGCAATATGTTTTTGCAGCAACACAGGCACATCATCAGGAGCAACATAACCATACCTAGAATTACAAATACAGTGAGCAATGGCTGGCTTTTAAAAGTAAAAGTAGAATAGAGAGCTCTACAGGAAGGCATTGAGATTATGATGATCACTAGTGCATAAGAATGTAAAATTTATAGGTTGGTTCTTACCAATGACCAGTTACTTCTCCCTTAGCATCTGAACTGAATATGATGACATTTCCTGCATACTTGTGACCTCCCACATGTGAGCATGCACTAACAGCCACCTGTCCATCGAGACCTTGGCCTTCAATCTCCTCCTTGAACCTTGTAATCAAAGCAGGACCACAAACACCACACCTTTTGTCCCTGCTTCCATGGGCACATACAAAACATAGGAACCTCTTATAGCCTCAGCAGATCCAGGAAGCCATTCAACATCTTTCACGAGTACTTCTTCAACAAAGTTGTCGACATCAAAGTGGGTCAGCCCTCTGCAAACATCAGGTATTGAAATTAACATAAGTTTATTATGTACTCCATTATATAAGAGCAGAAAGGGAAAGGCTGCATGTTTATTCGTTTCCAGGCTTACAGCTACCTGTATCGGATCATATCAGGAAAAATCAACACGTCTCCAAGGGATGACTCAGTGCCATCTTCTCCTTCACAAATGGTGAGTTTGGTCTGAGAAAGGTAGAATATATCAGTCATTAGCAAAAGAAATACAATATGGGGAAGTCTTATCTACATTAATCTAATCCCAAGATGGGTTGTACACAAGTCACAGTGCCAATTAAAAGGACAAGTCATACTGCTGGTCCATTGGGTCATAATAGGATCAGACACATGTACGTTTGAAATATCAAAGATATATAAATGGACAACGAAACCAATTTAAAATTAACAAAAATAACCAGACAACTTTGAAAATGGAAAATAAAAAAAAATGTCAATCAAAGAATACACTTAGGAAGGCTCATAGTAATACTGCACGAGATCACCATAGATTCCTAGAAGCTATAGAAATGCTCAACAATGCCATAGCGTCATACCCCAGAGGAAAATACACCTACTAGTTAATTTTGGCATACTTTTCAATAACTCTGAAACTGTGTGTTATGCACTAATATGTATGATATCTGTATATGAAGCTGCAACGATATTTTTCTGGATGTATACAGTTGCTCAGATCCTACCATGCAATAACAGGGAGCAGGACTCACAGAAACAAGCAGAAGAGCTTCTGACCATGCACACACACCTATACCAAGACAAAAGGAAACAGGCAACATACACTATGTATATCACGTGATCAATGTTCTATAACACAGAATCCATGTATTGCACTATGTGGATAAACACAAACAAGAATAAGCTCCTACAAGGGGAAAGAAAACCTGTTGGTTCTGGGGGGAAATTTCTGGATGGGCTGGTCCCTTGGACCTCCACACCCTCTAATATATATAGCTGAACTTATGTACACCTTTACTAGTACACCAGAATACTCTAGAATCTAGTAGGACACTAACTTAGACTCTACATTCACTGGAATGTTCCAGGCAGTCCTAGGACAGCACTACTATACTAACACTTACTGGAATATTCCAGGCTCTCCTATGACAGTCTCCAACACTCCCCCTCAAGATGGGTGATAGATATCTATCATTCCCATCTTGTTACAAGCTGAACTGCACTCTTTATTTCCTAATCCTTTAGTTAAACAATCTGCAATTTGCTCGCTAGAGGTTACATGATTTATCATAATTATACCGTCATCCAACTTCTCCTTTATGAAGAAGCGATCAATCTCCACATGCTTGGTTCGATCATGTTGAACAGGGTTGTTTGCGATGTTGATCGCCGACTTGTTGTCACACCACAAATTTAAAGGGCCTTTTCTCAACACTTTCAGTTCTGAAAGAAGATTCCTCACCCATAACATCTCACTCAAACCTTGCGACATAGCTCTATATTCAGCTTCAGTTGTTGACTTAGAAACCACCGGCTGCTTCTTACTTCGCCATGACACTAAATTTCCCCCGACAAATACACAATAACCGAAATCGCCACCAAAAGTCGACTCTTAAATACACAGCCAGAATGTGTGGATCCCCGAGACATGTTCCAATCGATCAGATCTTGAGTGAAACACGCACCAACACAAAGTGCGAACAAAATTTAACTACGGATACACCAATCGGGAAACATAGTTATCAAAAAGGAAGCATACAAACATCACGGATCACGCTAATTAAGCGAGCTACTGGCCAATCAAGAAACAATAAACCGAAGCTGAAGCAATTGGAAACTACGCAACTCGGTTAGCGAGGGTCGCGATGTCCTGCACGAATCCGAACACCATGTACGCAGATAACCAAATCGCACTACATCATATAATAACTCAGGCTAATCGGAAGCTACTCAGCAGCTAAATCCTAATCTCGGAACCACCGGCAGCAAGCAGTGCACAAACCAAACTAAAATAGCACTACCAGTAGCATACCAAAACCACATCACCAGCACCAAATAAGCCAATAAGCACGCCTAACGAAAGGGGAGGGAGAAGAGATGCTCACGCTCTTCTTCAAGTTGGACTTGCGGGCCTTGATGGCGGCGGCGAGGAGACGGGGGAGGCGGTCGGACTCTGTGGCCTCGACGTGGGACGGCCACTCCTCGGGGCCCTTGTAGCAGAGGAAGACGTGGCGCTCGTGGAAGCCCACCGTCCCGGCGAGCTTCTCCTTCCCGAGCTCCGGGCGCTGGAACCCGAACTCCGCGTCCAGATCGGGGGTCGCCGCGGGGAGGACCGCCTCCGGCCCGTCCGAAGCCGCAGGCGCGAGGAGGGCGTCCCCGGCGGCCGCCGCCGTGGGGGAGGAGTGGGAGGGATCGGCCATGAGGAGGGGGAGGAGGCGGTGCTGCAGTAGTCGCTGACGGCTTGGCGCGCGGTGGGAAGAAGAGAGGAGGGGTGGAAATGGGAATTGCTTGGAGAGTTTGGGGAAAATGGAAAGCATCTCTCGGGTTTTATGGCTGGAGTTGTTCTTGTGGGAGGGGAAAAGGGTGGTTACTTTGAGCGACTGTGTAGGCCCACGATGTCGGTGTGATCTGCGCTTCGTCATCAGGCCCATGCGAGTGATAGCGGTCAGCTAAACAGCTGGAGTACCGTCTCATTCTTCTTTTCTTGGCAGGCTTGGATTTTTTTCCCCGACTCAATAGCTTTCGTTCGGTTGAAAGCTAGGCTTAGAGCGCCTCACTTGTGGGACCGGATCAAAATCTGGCGCTAAATAACGTGGATAGATGCAATTGTTTCAAAAATGACGATTTTTTACTCAGCGTTCTCAGGTGGTGTTTTAGGTAGGCATTTTTTCGGCAAATTTAATGATATTTTACGACAATTCAGTTTAGATTCACACAAATATAATTTTGGTCACATAGTTCAGTATAAAAATGAATACAAATCATTGTTCAGCATAAAGCGAAACACATCATAGTTCGGCGTGAAATGAAACACAACATAGTTCGGCAGAACAACGAGGCCACGTGCTGAGCAGGGAAGCGGGGCGGCGGCACAGAACCTGGCGGCGACCATGCGGTGAGAGGTGGAGGTGGCAACAGACGTGGGAGGAGGCGACGGCGCTGGGAGCTCGCGGACCACCAGGTGCTCGATGGAGTGGCGCCCGACGAATCTGGCCAAGGAGACCGGCAAGGCCGGAAAGCGGGCGGGAGAGGGAGGCTGGCGGTGCTCGCTTTGGGATCGAGGGTAGGGGATTCGGGAAGGTGGTGACGATGAGTGGGGCGAGAGTCATTCGAGTTGGCGATTGGGTGGGCGTGTATGTCATGCGCGTGTGTGTGGACACAGGGGCGACTGGACAGAGAGGCAAAGGAGAGGAGGGTGGTGCTCACGAGTAGAGGTGACTAGGAGGTGGTTCTTTGGCGGGGAGGCGGCGATGGGGATGGTGAGAGGCAACGAGAAAAAGGGAGTGGGATGCGGTCGGTGGGGGTGGTCGCGATGCAGGGGAAGAGAGAAAGGGGTCGAGGCTAGCGGTAGATGGAGAAGAGAAGAAGGAGCAGGCACGTCGCGGTGTCGGGTGGGGTGGTGTCAACACCCAGATTTTTAATCCCAGATGCCTGTTATGCCATACATCGCAATCCTAGGATTACCATTTTTGCGAGACATAACAGATTGATACCATAGATTGATATCATAGTTCATCATCCATTACAAACCATAATAAAGGTCTTACAAATAAAGGATCTCATGATCCAGTCTTAATACAATCAACACAGTAAAATAATATAATAACGGTAGCATGATCGAAGCTCCATCTTCAGGGTCACAGGCAATGCTGACGATGGGAGATGATCCTAGTTGTCATAGACTTCCCGTTGTCCATCATCCTGGTAGTCCTCCTCATAGTCTGGCCATAGGAATAGCCAGAGATAAAGTCATGAGTACTCTTTAAGTACTCGCAAACTATCACTAACAAGCAAAGTGGTTCAAGTAGGAATCCTAATCTCTAGATTTATTTGCAAAAAGCCAAGTTTATCTCTAACTGAGTTTAGAAGTAAACTAACTGTAACACCCTCAGAATCGGCCCTATGCAAGTTTCAGCGATCCCCGCCAAACCCGCATAGAAACGATTCAAAGGTGCCCACCAGGCACTTTCGTGCGGGTGGAAAACGAAGTAATACCATTACACAATAGTCCACGATGGAACCCACAGAACAGATATATACAACAGTGACTCAAAGAGTCAAGAATACAAATATACAATACCAAAGATCCAAATCACCTTTAAAACGATACAGCGTCCGAGTACGGACAAGATGCAAATTGAGCTAAGAGCCCTGAAGAATAACCAATGGCGTCATAACCTTGCCCAGGCCAAGCCGGAAGGGTAACCCTGCTAACGACGTCGATCTCAAAACCTGCTTAAACAAAAGGTGAAGGGTTTCGCGGCATAGTAAATCAAAATTTTCTACGGAGCGAACAGAGGGAAAGCCAAGATCTAATTTAGGAGATGCAAACAACGAGAGAGATTGGATTAGATCTTCATACCCTTGAAGATTCAAGACAGTGAACGTTACGTTTAACGTGGGTGATGTAGTCGTACTCGCTTCTCTCCTCGCGATCCGATCCGATCTAGCACCACAAGTGGCGGTGCCTCCGTGAGATGCACACGCAGCAAAGACTCGACGTCTCCTCCTTCCTCGAACCAGCAAGTATGGTGGAGAGATAGATTGGATCTACAACACGGCATGGTGTATATGGTGGAGAATTTCACTGCAGGCTTCGCCTACAAACAACGGGAGGGAGAGAGGAAGGTAGCAAGGCTGCTAGGGCTTGGAGGAAGGTGTGTGTAGGGTGAGGGGCACCACCCCTATATATAGAGGGGGGCCAGCCCTTGCCCTCCTCCAAGCCTATCTCTAGTTTAAACAATTTAAACTCTCCCTTATCTAGAAATCCTATCTCTAGTTTAAACGATTTAAACTCTCCCTTATCTAGAAATTCTATCCCGAGCTTTAACCGAGTCAACTCTCTAGAATCGGCTGGTCCCTATGGGGCCTTGTGCCCTGGCCCAATGCGCCCGTGACACTCCCTCATAGGCCCATGCCCCTCCCTAAGGTGGGGCCATGTTGGTCCCTTCCGAATGTTCTAGAAGCTTCGACAATACCGATTAACCGAACAATTCAACTCCAAAACTGCACCGCTTATATGAATCTTATTCTCCGACCATTCCGGAACCTCTCGTGATATCCCGGATCCCATCCGAGACTCAACAAAAATTCATAAACCAATTATCCAATCTATCCTAGCGTCAAGACACGTTAAGTGTGTGACCTGATGTTCGAGAATATGCGTACATGATCTTCTATCAATAATCAACAGCCGGGTCTGCACCCATATTGACTCCCACATTCATCGATGATCATATCGGATGAACCACGATGCCGGATTCAATCAATCCCATATATATATTCCTTCGTCTCGCGATATTTTACTTGCCCGAGATTCGATCGTCGGTATCGCCATACCTAGTTCAATCTCGCTCACGCAAGTACTTTACTCGTTCCGTAATCCGATATCACTTTGTGATTAACTCCTTAACCACATGCTTGCAAGCGGTGTTGATATCGACACCGAGGGCCCAAGTATATCTCTCCGACTTGGAGGACAAATCCCATCTCGATACATACAACCCAATGATACTTTCCGATCACCGAGACACCTTTATGATCACCCTCTCATAGGATGACATTTGATGACCTCAAAGCTTTCTTCCGGTACCGGAGTTGCATTATCTCATGGTCTAAGGAATACAATATTTGACATAAGAAAAGCTTCGCAAAGATGAACACGATGAACGATCTAATTGCTTCTTAGTTTGGTCATCCATCATATCATTCTCCCAATGATATGATCTCATTATCAATTGACAACTCATGTCTATGGTTAGGAAACCTTAACCATCATTGATCAATGAGCTAGTCCATAGAGGCGTACTAGGGACACGGTGTTGTTCACAAACCACACAAGTATTAAAGTTTCCGCTTAATACAATTCTAGCATGGAATATAAACTTTATCATGAACAAGAATTATAATAATAACATCTTTATTATTGCCTCTAGGGCATAATTCCAACAAAAGGGGTGCCGACAAAGGGCAAAGGAAAAAGAGAGAGCGGTCAGTACTGAGGCCAGTACACGGCGAGGCTAGAATTCGGCGGTCCTCGCCTACATAGGTATGGTAGACTGAAGCGGCAGCGGCAGCATGCACTAAACAACCTATAGAGACTCGATATAACTGTCGGCTATCAGAGAGGGATAAGAAAGACCTATTCGAAACCAACCTGATTCTACCACCAAACATACCCATCCTGGTGTTTCCCCCTCGAGACCAAACAAGGAAGTCAACCGAGGAACTCACACCGTTGGCAGTTTTATTCATTCCGTTATAGTTGCGGGATTTACTAGTCAAATAAAGATGGCATGAGTCATCCTAATATAATAAGAAGTGGGCAGTTTTAGTTAAACATTCCGTTGTAGTTGCAATACTTACTAGTCAGATACGATTAGCATGAGACATCCCAAACCCAGAAGTTGTTGGTACTTTTATTTAGCCATTCCGTTGTAGTGAAGCTGATTACTAGTCATATCGGATACAAGTCAAATTATAACAGTAAACTTTAGTTATAGTTGTCTATGATCGAAGCGTGCTCCAAGTCATCCATAACCGCATGACACGGCTTTTGAAAAGATTAAACCTCAGGGTGCACCAAAGTATCCACACGCACCCTTTTGCTAGATCGGTTAACATACACCCATGTATGTCGGCGGGGCCTAAGTCATGACGTTTCCGGACCCAAAGCAAGTACATGGGGGCCACCCACTAAGCTACCGCAACGAAGTCGGCCGGTCTCGAGGACGGACTCGGGGTTTGCGTCAATGGTCAGAAACGATCGGGAACCCAAAATGAGATCGGGCTTGTCGATCTAAAAACACTACTTACCTAAAGACAAGTGCAAGACTGCACAATTTAAATTAAGCAGTAAACCATGGCATAAGTACAGGATAGTAATAAAGCCCCAAACTAATTGTGGCCCCCGGTACAATACTTTGAAATCAGGTACTAATCGATGGGGGTGCCCATACACCCCACCTGTGGTTAGCGCGCTCGATCTCGGAACATGTGTTAAGAACTCGGGGTCCTACGGGACACCAGTGGATGGTTAACAACCAAATAGTGTCTATTACCCACCGGTGCCTCTGCATTTACCTACTTCAATTTTAGTTATTAAACAGTAATTAAAGCCATGATCATCTCCAACATTAAACATGCGGCAATACTCCAACAACTGTGGTCGACGACACAACAACACTTGAGCAAGCGACTTCACGCCTAAGTCCAACTATCTACCAAACAACGGTAATAGGATGTGTCCAAGGCAATATAAGGCTGCAAGGGATATCACGGGTACGAAAACTAGAGCATCGCAACACAGATAGCAATAGATCAACAGGGGGGAATAAATACTTTAAAAGTAATATAGGTAGAAAGGGGGAGGTGCTCGCCTAGAAAACATTGCCAAAGGTTCATCCGAAGGTCGGGTCGACACTCGCATCAACTCATCGGCCTAGTCCGTTGTAACTACCTCGGTGAACTACGCTCCTAGATACAAGCCTGGATGAGAGATAGCGGTTGAAATAGTACGGTGGGGCCCCAAAAGCCACTCACTGGTAGTCCTTTCAGACGTCCCAACCGCTAACCTCTCAACGGGACCTGTCTCAGACGGCGTGGTCGGCTGAAGGGATCAACTACGACACAAGTGGGTATGTACGCAAGCCACCATACAAAAGTACATCGAGCCACACCATCTAGAAAGAAAGGAATATACCAACGCCATACCAAGATTCAAATGACCTGGATACATCTATAATTTAGGATAGCTCCTCATACAGCACACATCAGAGTATCATGCGGAAGCGGCAAACAAGATCCGAGTACGGATAAGAAGCAAATAGGCATAAGATGCCAGAGAAAATAAGCACATCCCAACTACAGGTCTCACGGATCCCCGTTCCCGGAATCTCTACACCGCACGATCGTTGCCCACATCATCGGCTTCTTCCACCCAGTATCCGTCCTGAGAAGGTACCTGTTCATCTGAATCAAGAATTTATCGTGTGAGACCCTAAGGGTACTCAGCAAGTCTTAATGCCTCTAAAGGGGACACAACCTGGGGTGACGCAATTGCAGCAAAAGATAAACCCTAGCAATTCTACAGATAAACGCTAACCATCCGCCTAACCAATGATAGACGGATGTCCGTGAATTTAAGTACAACAGTTATAATGGTAATCTCATCCGATCCATCCTCCCCACTACCAACAAGGAAGCGGTTTAACAACCCCATCCGCTGGCAATTTTATTAACCATTCCATGAGTATTGCTCTACTTACTAGTCAAATACTTAGTCAAATTAAGGCGGTACTTTAGTTAGGCTTGTCTATGATCAAGAAATCAGGCTCCAAGTCGTCCATATCCGCGGACACGGCTTTCGAAAGTTTTACCCGGGGTGCACCAATAGCAACACACTCGATCAACCTGAAAAACCAAATCAAAACCCAACGAGGCTTTCACGGTGAACAATTACAGATTCGAAATATTTCGTGGGGCCACCCTTAAGTAGAACCCGCAACGGAGTAGGCAAGCTCGAGACGGCCTCAAGGTCTGTGGGGACGGTTGTGAACGATCGGGAACCCCAAACGGGCTTGTCGACACCCTGAATCGTGCCACTATCCTAACAAGATGCAAAAGTGCGCACTCGCAATCGTAATAAAGCAAAGAATCATGGCATAAGTACAGGATCGTAAATAAAACCTCAAACTAGTTTGTGGCCCCAAGAAATAAGACGGAATCAAGCTCGTCCAGGGGTCCCATATACCTCCGGATGTGGATAGCGATAAATCAAGGAACAGGAATCAAGTACTCGGGGTCTTACGACACAAGTGAGGTGAAAACCAAATAGCAGATATTGCTCACCGTGCCACTTTCTTTAGTTATCCTAACTACTCAAAGTTAAGTTGTTTAAGTACCTCGTTATTCATCGACTCACAAACCCTACACATGTCGTTTCTACCATGCATGGCTCAATCAACTCCTATAGTAGTGGCTCATGGGATAGAGGAAACAAGCTTGGTGGGGTTTAAAAGTAAAGGCTATGCATACTTGGGATTCAATTTAATGCAATCGCGACTCGATGATGCAAGAATAAGATAGAGGCAATAGGTACTGTATGTATGCAAACATGTGGTAGTGCTTGCCTGGTATCTCTGTTGAAGCAAGGGGCACTGGGTAGTGCTCTGGTTCTCTTGATACAACCCCCGCAAAGGTTCATCCGAAAAACCAAACAAACAAGGACAACATAAATATAGAGCACAAGCATTGGAAATAAATGCGTCAAGCAAGCAATCATGCCATGATGAATGATGCACAATTTACATGGCAAGGAGAAATATCATGGCATGGGTGAGGTGTGGAGGACAAGAATATAGCAATTAAGTGGGTTTTAGTCATTTTGTTGTCATAACAATTGTTATTTGCAATATATTTATATGATGCATGCTGCACTTGAAGTCAGGGATATCATAAACAGAAAGGTCTCGTCGAGCTGATCATTTTTGACTATTTACATGCTAGATTTGGATTTACAAAACAAAAGTTATGGTTTATTGAAAATCCAGTGGCAATTGTTGTAATTAACATATCTTGGAATTTTACTTGTGCAAAACACTAAACAGATGGCATATTTGAATTCCTCTCATTTTTCTGAATCAAAAACATATATCATTTGCCTAATTTGGGTAAAGCATGCAAAAGTTATTAAAATCAATTTGGATTTGCATTTTAAATTATTTAAAACAATTTGAATTTGAAACCATCTGACGTTTTCTCCCAGTATGTCCTGAGCCTTGCAGACAGGGGCCAGGGTATCTCGCCCACACGGCAGTCACGAGAGCAACCTGGACCGCGGGTTGAATAAACAAAACCGCAGAACCTTTAGAAACTTCAGAGATCGACGCCAGCCGGCGACCGGTTGAGTAAGCGTAAGCGATGGGGTCATCTGCAAACGCACACGCCCGTGGGAGGACTGCGGTTCACTGTTCTGGGGAGCCTTTTTCGCAAGATTCCGCCGCCGCAGTGGGGCTCGAGGGTCGCGGGTTGCTAAAAGGTTGGGGAAGGGTTTTGCGCGAAACGACGCCTGCGGCACGCCTTTTTTCTCTCTCGCGTCAGGCCTGTACGCGGCGCGATGGTGACAAGGCTCAACACAGGATCTGGGGCTCATGCGACGCGGTACCGCATCGGGCTGCGGCCGCTGGGGTCACTGAGCTAGGTAAGGCGAACGGCGCGCGCCGGCGCGGTGTGGCGGCGCCGGGCGCAGGCGCTCGACCAAACAAACATCGCAACCAGGAAACGAAAAGCTCGAGGATGTCTGGGAGTTCAGGCTCACCGCGGGCGTCTTCGGGTCGTGCTTCGAGCCGGGGTAGCGATCCACGGCGAGGCCGGGCCTCCGATCTAGGGTTTGGCGACGCTGCCGGCCCGGGCGTTCTCCTTCCTCGCCTCGCTCCCGGGCGTCGCAGCAGCTCGAGCAACGTCCTCGACACTTGCAGCCTCCTTCACTGCTCCGAACAACCGAGGCGGTGTGGTGAGCCGGCGGTGGCGATGAGGAGGAAGGGAGAGGCGGGGCATGAGGTGGATCTGGGGGTGCTGGGTGAGGCAGAGAGGAGGTGGGGAGATAAGAACGCCAGGGGGCAGGTTGTAGCGTGGGGAGGTTGGTCCTCGGCGCCTCCTCCTTCAACACGTGATCGGCGGCTAGGAGGGCACTAGGGCGTGGGTGGCCAGGGGTGGCAGGTGGGGCAAAGGCGTGGCGGGTGGGCAGTGGGCGGTGTACTAACCAACTGAGAAAGAAAAGGGGAAGGGAGAGGGATGGTCGGGGGGCATAGGGTGAGGAGGTGGTCTTGGTCACGTGTGGCCGTGAAGAGAGGGGAGATGACTGGGGTGGGGCAGACATGGAAGGAAGGATGGTCGAGCTAGGTGGGTTAGGGCATAGGGTTATTGCTAGGGAGAGGGTAGATTAGAGGTTTAGGGGGTTTAGGCTTGTTAGAGTGGAGAGGAAGAGAGGGAGAGGATGGTGACATGCTAGGGAGAAGAGAAAAGGAGGGGTAGGTTTTGTTTAGAGGTAAAATGTAGTTTAGGGTTTAGTTTAGGTTAATGGTAAAAATAGGGTTTTGGATTTAGGATAGATAAAATAGAGTTTAGGTTTTGGTTTTAGGATGGATTTGAATTAGGTCTTTTGCTTGCAAGGGTAAGAAGGTGGAGGGTACTAATCTTGGTCAAGCCAACTACAAGCAAGCACTAACAAGAAAAGCAAGAAAAGAGGGGAAAAGGAGAGATGGCCAAAAGGTTGGTGATGGGGTTTGGTTCATGCATGATCCAAACATAGGTCAAGCAAGAACAAAAGAAGGGGTGGTTAAGATTTAGCAATGCTCATTAGCACAAGTGGGTGCAAGGTCCAAGGGTTTGATGAAGCCAAAGGAGAAGGAGTGAGAGGTTTAGCACTACCAACACAAGGTCACACAAGAAAGAAGGGATCCATTTAGAATGCCAACAAACCAAAAGCTAGGAAAGAATACTTGCATGGCCCATGCAAGACAATTAAAGCCAAAGGTCATATTGTGAAAACAACATTGTTTCTTGTGGCTTTTAATCCTTGCATTCCCAAAAGGTGGGCAAAGGCCAAGCAATAGATTAGGAGGATCCAACCAACAACATGGGCTAAGGAAACTCAATAAAAGTCCAAGCCCATAATATTGGATGGTGGAATTATAAGGTGGTGAAACATAAGGTGGTGGAGATAAAAGAGAGATGCCCCCAACTCAACTTGGGCATTTAGCAATTTAGTAAGGACCAAATACAATATCCAGAAGCAACTACAATTAATCATGCACATGAGATAAGAAGCAAACAAGAAAAGGTTTTATATGATGCTCAAATGCAAGGGGACATGATGACATGAGCATGATATGATGATGATGCAACAATTATATGTTGGAAGTGGCCCATTTATTATTAAACTTAGTAGCATTACAACAGTGGTTAGACAACTGGGATGCTACAACTCTCCCCCACTAAACAGGAATCTCGCCCCGAGATTCTAGGAAGAAGAAGAAGAAGACACAAAGAGAGAAGGATGGTTGGCACGGAGTTCATCTTCACGCTCCCAAGTTGCTTCATCAATGTAATGTGACCACCGCACTTTGCGAATTTGATGGACTTGTTGCAGTCCTTCGCTCGGGTCTCGAGGATTTTGGTGGGGTGCTCTTGATAAGAGAGATCTTCTTGAGGTCGATTAGCTCATGGTCCACGGTCTTGGGTCTTTGAAGCACTTTTTGAGCTGAGAGATGTGAAAACATCATGGACTTTGAGTTTTTCCTAAGCTCATGCATAAGCAACTTCTCCTCTTCTATCACGATCTTGAAAGGACCGATGTATCTAGGAGCCAACTTTCCTTTGATACCGGCGGTGTGTTCCTCTCATGGGAGTGACACGGTATTGAGATCACCAGGGGCATATACCATATCTGTGTGCTTCCTGTCATAGTTGCTCTTCTGACGACTTTGAGCAATCTTCAGGTTCTCCAGAATGATATGCACCTTCTCCTCTGCCTGAGTCACTATGTCAGGGCCAAACCAGATTCTTTCTCCTGCACCTGACCAACCAATGGGAGTTCTGCACTTGCGTCCATAGAGAGCCTCGAATGGTGCCATCTTCAGACTCTTCTGGAAGCTGTTGTTGTAGGAGAATTCAGCATATGGAAGGCATTCTTCCCACTTCATGCCAAACGAGATGACGCAAGCTCTAAGCATGTCCTCGAGAATCTGATTGATCCTCTCCACTTGTCCTTGCGACTGAGGGTGGTAAGCAGTGCTGAAGTTCAACTTTGTTTCCAAAGCTTTTTGGAAACTCTCCCAAAACTTTGAGGTGAAGATGCTCCCACGGTCTGAACTGATTTCAAGTGGAACCCCATACAAAGAGACAATCCTGTTGATATAGAGCTCACCAATCAAGTCCGTAAATTGTTTCTTTGATCGGAAGAAGTGTGCCACTTTAGAAAGCCTGTCGATGACAACAAAATTGCATTGTTGCCCTTCTCACGACCTTGAAAGCCCGTGATGAAATCCATCTCAACTTTCTCCCATTTCCATTCCGAGGCTTCAATGGCTGTAGAAGACCAAATGGTTTCGATGAACAGCCTTGACTCTGCGGCGAACATCACATTCGCGACGTGATGGCACAATACCTTTTCAACCCGGGCCACCAAGATCAGTTTTCAAGTCCATGTACATCTTTGTGCTGCCAGGATGGATAGAAAGGACCGAATCATGTGCCTCCTTGAGCAATTTATCTCGCACCCGGTAGTTTGGAACAAACATCCGGTGATCAAAGAAGAGCGTGCTGATCATCAACATGGAAGGATTCATACTTGAGTGCCAAGCTTAGCGATGAGCTTCTTAGTGTGCGGATCACCACTGACGAGACGAATCTGTTCTTCCAAGAGAGGAGTAGCCGAAGGTTCAGGAGATGCCCTTGTTCCACAATTTCCGTGTTCACCGACGGAATTCCTCGCACAAGAGAGGCCGCTTCTTCCACCATGAGGTTGTTGACATAAGCTTTACGACTAAGCGCATCCGCCATGACGCTTGCTTTTCAGAGTGTAGTTGATGGTCACATCGAAGTCATTGATGGCTTCAATCCATCTCCTCTGCCAAGATTGAGATCCGTTGAGTGAAGATATACTTCAAACTCTTGTGGTCCGAGAAGATCTCACAACGGCTACCCAACAAGTAGTGCCTCCACAGCTTCAAAGCAAAGACCATCGCTGCTAGCTCAAGGTCATGTGGGATAGTTGACCTCATCGTCTTCAACCGATTTAGAGGCATAAGCAACCACCTCTCTCTTGCATAAGGACCGCACTCAATCCTTGCAAAGAGGCATCATGAGAAGATCCGGAAAGGCTTGGATGTATCCCGAGGAACCAAGACTGGTGGAAGTGAGCTTTGAGTGTCTCAAAGCTCTCTTGGCAAGCAGGTGTCCACAGATACTTCTTGCCTTTCTTGAGGAGGTCGGTAAGAGGCTTTGCTATCTTTGAGAAGTTCTGCACAAATCGACGGCAATAGCTAGCCAAGCCGAGAAAACTCCGCACTTCCTTGACATTAGCAGGAGGAAGCCATTCAACTATTGTCTTCACGGTATCCGGGTTGACTGCAATGCCCTTGGCAGAGATGACATGTCCCATAGGTTACTTCAAAAACCGTAACTCACACTTTGAGAACTTGGCATACAAGCGGTTCTCACGAAGCTTGTTCAGACACACCTCAGTGCTCTTCATGCTCCTCCTTGGACTTGGAATAGACGAGAATATCATCCAGATATACCACCACAAACTTGTCCAGGTACTCCATGAAAACGGAGTTCATCAGCCTCGAGAAGGTAGCAGGTGCGTTGGTGAGACCGAAAGACATGACCGTGTACTCATACAGGCCATAGCGAGTGGTGAAAGCTGTTTTGGGCACATCCTCTTTGCGAATTTTGATTTGGTGATAACCACTTCTCAAATCGAGCTTAGAGAACACTACAGCTCCTGCTAGCTGGTCAAACAGATCATTTATCCGAGGGAGAGGATATTTGTTCTTGATGGTTTTAGCATTTAGAGCCCGGTAGTCAACACAGAGCCTATCGGTTACATCGCCACGCTTCTTCACGAAGATTGTTGGACTACCCCAAGAAGAAGTGCTATCTTGAATGAAACCCAACTTCTCTTGTTCATCAAGTTGTCGCTTGAGTTCACCAGCTGTAGGACCCATCTTATGGCCTCTTGGAGATAGGAGCCGCCCAGGTTCAAGCTCGATCACGAATTCAACCTCGCGATCCGGAGGCATACCGCAACTCTTCAGAAAGACATCCGAACTCACGGACCCTTTGGTACTTCCGAATAGCTTCCATAGCATCATCATTCAGAAAAGCCAAAGAATAGAGCTGGACATCGAGTCGACTTGGAGAAAAGACTAGATGGCCTTCAGGATCTTCGTGAGATACCGAGTTCAAAGATAATCGATCACATACCGCATTTGCCGTCAACCAATCCATGCCGGATGACATCAATGTCGGAGTTGCCCGTAAGGATTAAAGAAGCCAAGAATGAAGAACCACCAATCTCAACTTTATTGCCATGACTGATATACTCGCCCTCGAGTTGGAACCGGAGATAAGACCATCGCTTAAGGAGAGGATCCGATTCAACACATTCTCATATGCAAACTTGTGGGACACAAAAGAATGCGATGCACTGAATCAAAGAGAACTCGCAGGTGGATCGAGTTAATCGATAGCATACCCACAACTCTGATGCGAGCTCGCTTGAGAGGCGTTGACGATTAGCTCGAACAACCGCACCCGGCTTAGTGTTGATGTTGAGAGCGGTGGTGGTGCGAATCGAGAGAGCTTGTTGCATCTTGGCGGGGTTGAGGAGAGCTTTGTTCTTCATTGGGCCCGAATGGGGATGTCCAGGATCTCCACACGGTAGGGACACCGGACGTGGAGCGGAAGCAGGACTCCGCCGCTCGAGGTAAGGGTTGTCAGTAGCCCGGGAGCCGCAGTGAAGTTGATGGCCTTGGCGCGAAGTTGGGTGTCTTGATGGAGCCGGAGCGACGGGGTGTTAGGAACCCACACCGCTTAGAAGGAGTTGCCATTGCCGCAGCTTGATGCATCCTCGCTGTGTTTCTTGGACTCTCGAACATCCGCCCACTAGCCTCCTCTTGTAGTGCCATATGCTGCAGCCAGTGAAGGTTGCCGGTCTTGCATGCGTGAGTGCATACTTGATCGACGCATTGAGCCCTTGCCGAATCTCTTACGCTTTTTCTTGTCATCGATACCTCATCACCACCATAGCGAGACAAGTTCATGAAGTTCTGATGTAGGTGTTGACGTTATCATTGCCACCTTCCTGTTGAGGAAAGCATCCTTCATCCGCTCCATCACAATCTCCGAGAGGAACTGCATTCCTTGAAAGCGGTGAACCTCTCCCAAGTAGGCTGGAGCCCAAGACAGCCTAGCCTTCAAATAGTTTTCCCACCATAGAGCGTCTCCCTTGAGCAGTGAGTAGCACACTTACCCATTCTGCTCGCACATCAGCCCTAGCAGCCTTGAGATCTCGCAGACAATCATCCGATCAAGAGGTCGGTCGGACACATCAAACAGACGAGGACGAACTTGAGGAAGCTCTTGATGTCACCACGCTTGGGAGGTGGAGGGTGGAGTGAACTCGTTCCTGGATGCTCTCCTCAAAGCGCAATGGTTCTCTTGCATCGCCAAAGCATTGGCTATGCTTGACAAGGTCGAGCCCGTTCTGGAGGAATGTCCTCCTCATCCGGGTCGGGAGCCATCCATCATTGATATAAACTCAAGTCAAGACTATAATGGAAGATGATAATAATCCGTAATAGTACCAAGATGGAATTAACCAAGATTAAAGGATACAATTTAACGAGATGATATAAAAATATCAACAAAGTTCATAGCACCTAAAAGATATTAAGCATATCGCACGATCGAAAAAGGAGTGTGGTACACAAACATATCAAAGAAAAAATTTCCACAAATTTCGCATTAAAATACCAATAGATGCAAAATTGCTTAACGAATCAAGATTAGTGACTCTACCGATCCAATATACAAAAGCAAATGATACAAGTAGTGGTATGGTCGCGACTCCATCCCGCACTCAAATCATTACTCAAGACATGAACAAGTGGAACACATATCCTAACCCTTCTTCTCACGACGAAACCTACAAAGTTGGTACTACGTAACGAAAGCACCCCAAACAAGATAGCGTCGGATACAAAGGAAGATAGATTGCCGGTTTACAAAAAGCCTGTCGGTATGGAATGTACCAACAGTTGATACCCAAAGGCGTATAAGATAACAACTTGATGCAACAGATAGACAAGGGACTACACACATACACACACACCACAACCTATGGTACTACGGAAACCCGTAACACGTGAATCCTAGTTTGAACTTTGAGAAGAGGATTGAAACGTTGCACTTCCTTACCGTAAAAGGGTGGGTGGGAGGGTAAGAAGAAAATGGAAGCGATCCTACTCTCGCTTTGTTTTTCCCTAATATACATAACTACTCAAAATATTTGCTAGACCGACAACGACTTGGTGAAACCTCGAAGGTCGGGATGGCTCGATACCAATTGTAACTACCTCGTGAACTACGCCCTAGATACAAGCCTGGATGAGAGATAGCGGTTGAAATAATGTGGGGCCCCAAAAGCCACTCCGTAGTCCTTTCAGACGTCCCAACCGCTAACCTCTCAACGACCAGACGGGCGTAGCGTGGTCGCAGCGAAGGATCAACTACGCACACAAGTGGGTATGCAAGCCACCATACAAAAGTACATCGAGCCACACCATCTAGAAAGAAAGGAATATACCAACGCCATACGGCAAGATTCAAATGACCTGGATACATCTATAATTTAGGATAGCTCCTCATACAAGACACATCGAGTATCATGCGGGCGGCAAACAAGATCCGAGTCGGATAAGAAGCAAATAGGCATAAGATGCCGTAGAAAATAAGCACATCCCAACTAGTCTCACGATCCTGCCAGGAATCTCTACACCGCATCGATCGCCCACATCATCGGCTTCTTCCACCCAAGATCCGCCCCGAGAAGGTACCGCTCATCCGAATCAAGAATTTATCGTGAGACCCTAAGGGTACTCAAAGAAGTCTTAATGCCTCTAAAGGGGACACAACTGGGTGACGAATTGCGCAAAAGATAAACCCTAGCAATTCTACGATAACGCTAACCATCCGCCTAACCAATGATAGACGGATGTCCGTGAATTTAAGTACAACAGCTTATAATGGTAATCTCATCCGATCCATCCTCCCCTCGCCATTAACAAGGAAGCGGACGAACAACCCCCATCCGTTGGCAATTTTATTAACCATTCCATGAGTATTGCTCTACTTACTAGTCAAATACTTAGTCAAATTAAGGCGGTACTTTAGTTAGGCTTGTCTATGATCAAGAAATCAGCTCCAAGTCGCCCATATCCGCGGACACGGCTTTTAGAAAGTTTTACCCGCCGGTGCACCAATAGCAACACACACTCGATCAACCTCGAAAACCAAATCAAAACCCAACGAGGCTTTCACGACGAACAATTACAGGATTCAAATATTTCAGGGGCCACCCTTAAGTAGAACTCCAACGAGTAGGCAAGCTCGAGACGGCCTCAAGGTTCGTGGGGACCGCTGTGGGGAACGATCGAACCCCAAACGGGCTTGTCGACACCGCGGAATCGCACTATCCTAAACAGCAAGATGCGTACCTGCACAATCGTAATAAAGCAAAGAATCATGGCATAAGTCTGAGATCGTAAATAAAACCTCAAACTAGTTTAGCCCCAAGAATAAGACGGAATCAAGCTCTCGTCCGGGGGTCCTATATACCTCCCGGATGTGGATAGCGATAAATCAAGGAACAGAATCAAGTACTGGGTCTTACGACACAAGTGAGCGGAAAAACCAAATAGATATTGCTCACCGTGCCACTTTCTTTTAGTTATCCCGTAACTACTCAAAGTTGTTGTTTAAGCACCGTTATTCATCGACTCTCACAAACCCTACACATCGTTGTTCTAATACTGCGATGGCTCAAAACAACCCTATAGTAGTGGCTCATGGGATAGAGGAAAACAAGCCATGGGTTTAAAAGTAAAGGCTATGCATACTTGGGATTCAATTTAATGCAATCACATTGATGATGCAAGAATAAGATAGAGGCAATAGGTACCTATGTATGCTAGCATGTGGTAGTGCTTGCCGGTATCTCTGTTGAAGCAAGGGGCATCTTGGGTAAAGCTCACGGTTCTCTTGATACAACCCCACCAAAGGTTCATCCGAGAAAACCAAACAAACAAGGACAACATAAATATAGAGCACAAGCATTGGAAATAAATTGCGTCAAGAAGCAATCATGCCATGATGAATGATGCACAATTTACATGGCAAGGAGAAATATCATGGCATGGGTGAGGTGTGGAGGACAAGAATATAGCAATTAAGTGGGTTTTAGTCATATTTGTTGTCATAACAATTGTTATTTGCAATATATTTATATGATGCATGCTGCACTTGAAGTCAGGGATATCATAAACAGAAAGGTCTCGTTGAATGATCATTTTGACTATTTACATTAGATTTGGATTTACAAAACAAAAGTTATGGTTTATTGAAAATCCAGTTAGCAATTGTTGTAATTAACATCTTGGAATTTTACTTGTGCAAAACACTAAACAGATGGCATATTTGAATTCCTCTCATTTTTCTGAATCAAAAACATATATCATTTGCCTAATTTGGGTAAAGCATGCAAAAGTTATTAAATCAATTTGATTTGTATTTTAAATTATTTAAAACAATTTGAATTTGAAACCGCATCTCGAACGCTTCTCCCAGTCCCCAGCCTGAGCCTTGCAGACAGTGTGGCGTGGTGGGTATCTCTGGCTACACGGGAAAGGCTCGAGAACACCGACCATGAGTTGAATAAACAAAACCGCAGAACCTTTTAGAAAACTTCCGTGAGAGCCCGTATTGATGGCAGGCCAAGGACCGCTTGGCCGAAATAATTTGTAGCAAAGGGGTCATCTCCGCCAGAAACGCATACGTCAGGGGAGGACTGCAGGTTGTTGCACCGTTCTTAGAGACCTTTTCGCCAAGATTCCGTCGATTACATTTGGCGAGTGGGGCCCTTTGGCCGCGTCAGTAATGAGGGTTGCTAAGGCAGAGGTTGGGGGAAGGGGTTTCGCATAAAAAAACGACGCCAAGTGGGCACTGCTTTTCTCTCGCGATGCGTCTCGATCCCAGCGTTGCTTGGCGCGTATGGCAATAAGCAGTGAGGACAAGGCTCGAACTTTGGGATCTGGGAGCTCGCTGTGGCCTTGTGTATGCCAGTCTGCTTCTTGATGGGCTGAAATTTCTTGCCTTTCTGGGGTCACTCACTTGGGCTTAGGTATACAAGCCCGGCGCAGCCAGGCGCTGGCCTTCAAGCGGCAGAGTGTGTATTTGGCGCCTTATGAAGCAGGCTTTCGACAAACAAACATCGCAACCAGGAACGAAAAGCGCCTTTTGAGATCTGATGTCCGGGAGTTCGCGCGGGCTCACCGCAGAAGGCCATGGCTTTAGCGTGGTCGGCTCGAATTTGCCGGTGGTGAAGCGATCTACTTCGAGGCTGGCGCTCCGTCGATCTAGGGGGATTTAAGGACTAAGGCTGCCGGTAAAACTCCAGCGGTTCTACTCGTCCTTTCCCTCCTCGGCGTCAGCTCACTGGCGTCGCGGTGAAATCGACTCAGCAAATCCTCGACACCTTGCGTAGCCTCATACCGTTCACTGTCTTAACAAGTAGGTGTGTGGGTGGTGACAATGATGGCATGATATGTAAGGAGGAGAAGGCGAGGAAACATCTTGCGCGGTGGATCTGACGGGGTGCTTTGGGTGGAGGCAGAGGAGGAGGTGGGGAGATAAGAGCATCACGCCAGGGCGGGTTGTAAGCGTGGGGGAGGGGGTAGGGTTACCGGTCTCGTGTATCCTCCTCTGAACACGTGATCTGCAGCCGGCTGGAGGAACGCACGCGGGGTAGGCGTGGCCGCTTAGAATGTGGTGGCTGTATAAGGGCAAAGGCTGATTGTGACTAGGTCGGTCGCTGGCAAAGTAATGGAACTGGGCAGAGGTGGCGGTACTAACTGCGAGAGAAAGAAAAAAGGGGAAGGGGGAGGCAGTGGACACGTGTCAGGCATAGGGCGCCAGGGTGGGAGAACGTCTGCGTGGTATCAACACGGGGGCTGTGAAGAGAAGAGGGGAGATGAATTTGCTGGGGTGAAGGGCAGCATGGAAGGAAGGATGGCTTTAAAGCTAGGTGGGTTAGGGGGCATAGGGTTGCTTGCTAGGGGAGAGGGGTAGATTAGAGAGGTTTGTGTGGGGTTTGAAGCATTTGCTATAGAGTGAGAGGGAAGGAGGAGGAGGAGGATATAGCAAGACATGCTAAGGGGAGAAGAGAAAGTGAGGGGTAGGTTTTGTTTAGAGGTAAAATGTAGTTTAGGGTTTTAGCTTTGGGTTAATGAGCCAAAAATAGGGTTTTGGATTTAGGATAGATATAAAAAATAGAGTTTAGGTTTTGGTTTTTAGGATGGATTTAAATTAGGGTCTTTTTGGCTAGCTGCAAGGAAGTAAGAGGGTGGAGGGGTACTAATCTTGGGCCAAGCCAACTACAAGCAAGCACTCAACAGAAAAGCAAGAAAAGAGGGAAAAGGAGAGAGATGGCCAAAAGGTTGGTGATGGGGTTTTGGGTTCATGCATGATCCAAACATAGGCAAATTCAACAAGAACAAAAGAAGGTGGTTAAAAGATTTAGCAATGCCCACAAAGGCACAAGTGGTACCAGAGTCCAAGGGTTTGGCTGAAGCCAAAGGAGAAGGAGTGAGAGGTTTAGGCACTACCAACACAAGGTCACACACAAGAAAGAAGGGATCCTACATTTAGAATGCCAACAAAACCAAAAGTTTAGGAAAAAGAATACTTGCAGTAGGCCCCGCCATGCAAGACAATTAAAGCTCAAAGGTCATATTGTGAAACAACATTGCTTTCTCTTGTGGCTTTTTAATCCATGCATTCCCAAAAAGGTGGGCAAAGGCTAAGCAATAGATTAGGAGTGGATCCAACCAACAACATGGGCTAAGAAACTCAATAAAAGGCCAAGCCCATAATATTGGATGGTGGAATTATAAGGTGGTGAAACATAAGGTGGTGGAGATAAAGAGATGCCCCCAACTCAACTTGGGCATTTAGCAATTTAGTAAGGACCAAATACAATATCAAGAAGCAACTTCCCAATTAATCATGCACATGAGATAAGAAGCAAACAAGAAAAGGTTTTATATGATGCTCAAATGCATGGAGGGACATGATGACATGAGGCATGATATGATGATGATCACGACAATTATATGTGGAAATTGGCCCATTTATTATTAAACTTAGTAGCATTACGTTATGGGTTACACAACTGGGATGCTACATCCGTCAAGCAAAACACTAGCACAAACAATTCGTGATGCAATATTTAATACTTGGCGATGTAAGATCGGGCATGATGCATGTATGATGTGACGATATGCAGTGCAGTGCAATGCAAGCTTAGATCTTGAACCTTTCTGTTGCCTTGCTCGTATCTTACCGACAGCAACATAGGTATTGAACCTTTTCTTTGCTTTACCATCTCCAACCTTTTTCGAACTTTGTCTGAAGTATGTACTCTTTGGCTTAATGCTATCAAAGCGCCTTTGTTCATCTCTATAGATTTAGATGCCCAATATATAAGCAATTTCCACTGGTCTTTCATTGAAAAACACTTGTTCAAATAACTCTTCACATCGTTAAGCATGTCACGTTATTTCAATAATCAATATGTCATCCACATAGTACTCAGTAAACGCCATCGAAAGCTCCCACTCACTTTCTTCTAGATGCAAGCTTCGTAGCAATTTGGAACAAATCCAAAGCTCTTGATCACTTGATAAAAGCAGTTGTTCCAACTCCGAGATGCTTGCTTCGGCCCATAAATGGAGCAACAAGTTTGCATACTTTATCAAGCATCCTTAGGATCGACAAAACCTTTCTCGTTGCATCATATACAACTCTTCATCAATGTTGCCATTGAGGAAGCGATCATAACATCCATCTACGCCATATTTCATAACCATGAAACCAAAGCAATCGTTAATAAAATCGAATGGACTTAAGCTAAATCATCGCTATTGATAGAAAGCTTCCCATCGTAAGTACGACATGAACCTGTCGAAAACCTTTTCATGTGAGCGGGTGCTCTATGTATCGTACATCACGCATCCGTCTGTTTTCTTCTTGGAAAATCCATTTGCACTCACAACGACCTTCTAAGCTTTATTAGGAGGAATCCACCAAAGTCCATACTGGTTTTGCTCATGGATCCCAATTCGATTTCATGGCTTCAGAAGCCATTTCTTAGAGTCTGAGGCTCATCATTGCTTCCTCATAAAGTTCGTGAGTTCAATTATTTTCTACTCAACAAAGACAAATTTCAAGACAGGTCATTGCAGTTCACCTTCAGATGAGCATTAATACCTAATCTTGTCGACCTGCTGACGCTCAAAGAGCAAAAGAGATCAGCCCTCAAGCTTCACGATCCTTGTCATTGGCCAGCTTCCTCTATCGCTGGCAGATGCAAGATCCGCGGAATACCTCAGGTGTGTCATACTCTCCAATTCAAGAGAAGGTTCAATAACCTGCCTAGCTCTATTTCTTTCCTCCACTCACTACTTCTCGAGAAACTCCTTTCCCCAAGAGAAAAAGGAACGTGCTTTATGCATAAACACTTTGCACTTGATTGCCCGATGAATGTATGCCCTACAGTTTCCTTAGGGTATCCTATAGAAGACGTGATTTCTCCGCCTTTGGATTCTGAGCCAGTTCGGCATCAACTTCTTGGCCTTCGAGCTTAAGCATCCCCAAACTTCTTTAAGAAACGGACAACTTAGGTTTAGCACCAAACCACGGTGATTCATCACTTGGGCAATATCTCAACGGATTCTAGATGGAGCCCTATTTAAAGTGAATGCAAAGGCGGCTTCTAATGCACAACCCCAAAAATGACTAATCTAACCGTCAAGAAGAGACATCATTGATCTTACCATTATCTATTCCATGAGTATTCGATTCCATGCGTTCGCCACCATTATACTGCATTGCAAGGTGTTGGCGAATTGGCGTGAGTTGTAGAAACGATTCACTTGCTTTAAGACGCGTGAGGAAAATTATAACTCAAATATTCACCTCGTAATGGACGATCAGAAACTTAATCTTTCCGCTATTTACGGTGGTTCTCCACTTCATTCAAATTCCTTGAACTTTCTAAAATGTTTCAGATTTATGTTCATTAAATAGATATACCCATATCTACTTAAGTCATTGGTAAAAAGTGAGGAATAACTTGATATCCACCGTCAGCGTTTAAACACTTCATCGTCCGTGACACAAATGCAGAGCATGGATTTCAACAAGTCCGTTGTTCGCTCCATCACAACGGAGAAGCACGGGTTTGATCATCTGCCCATGAGGCATGGTTCGCGATAAAATAAATGATTCAAATCAAGAGACTCCAAAAGTCCATCGTAATGGAGTTTCTTCATGCGCTTTTGCACCAATTAACATGACCTGGGCAGACTACGATTGCCACAACAAGTAGTATTATCACTCTCTACTTTTGCATCTCTCTTAGCCTCAATGTTGTATGGATGTGTGTTTCATCCCTTTAAAGAGATTTAGAAGAAATAAAAACCATTCATGCAAAAAGAGGTGCACGACTATAAAGACAAATACTCATATAAATAGAACAACCATTATTCTCCGATTTAAAATGAATCATTTTGCAGCAATACGTAAATCA